>FPAK01000004.1:8131890-8442263 GCA_900116095.1 Euclidium syriacum
AATAAGATCCAAGAACAAAGACAATAAAGGAAAAAAGGGGGTTTATTTCATTTTTTTTGGTTTTCTAATAATCCGAAGTGTAATAAGTAAGAGAAACAAAGATATGATAAAAGGATCTTGGGAAACTAAGTATAAAATGAGATGAACTTGATTCTTGTGGGCAAAACAAGATTCAAATCTAGACGCTTAGGGAGCACTAAGCTTAGGAATTCCTAATGTGGTGGTTTGATTCTAATCCACTAGTTCAACAATTTCTTAGAAGCAACTAGTTCTCTTTAATTATTCTCCTAACATTTTAAGCCTTTGGATGGTTACTAACGTAATTATAAGCATTACATGCAAATTGATCCATCCATATACTAACCCTATTTGAACAACTAGAAGTTCTTCATGTCGTCAAGAAATACTATAAGAAAAGTGAATATCCGTAGCGGCTGATATCCGCTATTGTTTGATTCCATAGCGCTTTTAGTCGCGCTATGTATATGCCCGTTATAAAAAGATCTGGACTTATTATAACGTTTTTGGAAACTCTATCAATTATTCAGTTTATTATAGCGTTTTTTTGTGTGCAATTAAAAACTTTATAATAACACAAACCTTTTGCAATATTAAACTTTATCATAACGTATTTTCCTGCAATATTACATTTTATAATAACGTCTGTCTTATGCGATAAAATTTTTTAATAACGTATTTTTGTCAGCAATATTAAAATTTATAATAACGTTTATCTTATGAAATAGCACATCACTTTCATTTTCCATAACACATATTGGAAACATTATGGAACCTGAATAACCACAAATTTAGTAATAGAAACATTTGTACAATGTATTAACAAAAGATGTCTATACAAATAGTTTTCAGTGGGATAAAAACACAACAAACATAAATAGTTTTAGACAACGCATGAATTTTTAACAAGTTCTTGCATCAACACATGAATCCTTAACAAGTTCTTCCATCACAGTACTTTAAGTTTGTCATTTGGCCAAGCAATTTTCGTACCTATAGCATCATCAACACACTCTACTTCAGAATTCGGTCTTCAGACATTAACATCTCCAATCTTTGACACACCTATCTACACCTTGGTAGCGTTAATTAGGACCTAAAGGGACGAAGTGTACTCGATCATCTGGACCAGTAGAACAAACACGACCTTCTGCAATAATTTGCCTAGAGCCGGTGCAGTCAAACAAGATGCATTTCTTCTTAGAATTTTTGCTGTTACCGGTGCTTTTACTTATACTCTGCAGTCAAATTGTAAAATACATCTATCATAGATCTATAAACAAAAATACAAATAACAAAACTTTAAATTAAATGCAGAGGGAAAGACATGTACCTCGGGTGATTGTTTTGGTGAAGCCTCTGGTGATGTACATAATGTCATCTTATCAAGTGGCCATGCAATCTTCTCACTTAAAGCTTCACCCATCAATGCCATTTCAAAACTTGGTCTCCACAAATAAGCTTGATGATCAATCACATTCTGAACCTTAATAATTGCAGCATTAGGACCTAGAGGAATCTGGTTGACCTTTTCAGTTGGTTCAACTGAACAAATTATACCCTCAACAAAAATTTCACTTCCATTCCAAGCAAAGATGTTGCATTTCATTTGTGCTTGATCAGAGGCACATATTAGACATTTGATTGATACTGACAGTTAAACACGCATTTAAATTGAAATTAAAAATATATACCGTTGGCTTAATCTGGAACTGAACTCTTAATTCAAAACCACCCTATCAGCTGGCCAAGGAATCTTCACTCCAATAGCTTCAGAAACTGTGGAAACAGTTGTTGTAGGCCTCCATACAAATGAATGTGGCCTTGTAGCAGAGTTCACAATAATAGCTGTAGCGTTAAGACCGAGTGGAATACGACCAATCATATATTGTGGTTTAGACGAGCATAATTTTCCTTCCCCGACAACAACATCTTTTGGCTCACACCAATCCAATATCTTACACTTAATTCCTCCTTTTTTTTTGGTTGAAACATCAGATTGAGCATCCACATATGCACCAGATGGCTAAAAAGAGGAAAATAATTGGTTAAAATCTTATTCCATTGGCAATCATAAAAAAAAAAGAGTGGAACTTACTTTTTTTTCCAGTTAAACAAAGAACTTGATTCTGCAATTCTTCAATCTTCATCAGCATTTCTAATTGTGAAGCTTCAAGCTTCTGAACATGTGAGTCTCTAGCGTAAGGTAATCCATCTTGTTCAGACGAATCCCTCTGCCCATCCCTCTAATTCTTCCATGTTTATCTTTCCCTAAAACTTGACTGTCAGCATCTTCTCTTACATTTTTTGTGGTTGACTATCAATTGCTTGTATCCTCTCCAGATACAAATAATCTGTGAATAATACCAATTAAACAGATTATATAAGATTCTAAATAAGAAATTATTGCATAAAAATTAGACGACTATTCTTACAATTTTTTCTAAAATTTTTTTCTTCACAGGTCTTGCATCAGCGTGAGTTTGTCATGCTAGCCACACCTCACTTCTTTTGATTAACATCAAGCACTTTAGATGCAAGAAGTCACAGTTTTAGATTTGAGTTAGCTGCTCTCATTCCTAACATTAAGCTCAATTCATATGATAAATTAATAAATCTTTAGCCCAAAAATCAAAATTAAATCTCATTCCTACTTTGAATTTGAACAAAAAAGGTCATTAGTCACTCATGGTTAAGTAAATCAAGATAACTAATTTTCTTAATTACTAATATAATTAAAGTATAAAATAGAATTATTATAAAAAAAACTAAAATAAATGTAAAAGAGCTACATTATTATTGATCGTAAAAGAAGATTTAGGATATAATAAAAACATAAGATAAAGAAAATAAAAAATAAAATTTAAAAGAGCTACATTGTTTGATTCCCTAAAAATGATTAAAGATCAAGGGATGAGATAAATGAGGAGGTGAGGTCTCATATTATAGAAAATAGTTAACTTAGCCACCAAATTTCTTTAGTTTTGTCTCGAAGTGTTTTTAGCTTTGTAACCAAGTTTCTGAACTTGTCCACCAATTTTTTGGGCTGCCCCACCATGTTTCCTTATGAACAAAAGAGGTGAAAATCGGTCATCAACATTTTGGTAATTATTTCACATTTTAGGCTGGTCGTATCGGTAGATATGGGGTCAATACAAACACACTGTATCGGTCGATATGAGGTCGATACAAAGACACTGTATCTGTAGATATGAGGTAGATAAAGATTTTTTATCAGCCAATACATTGTCGATACAAATGTGTTTTTCCTTCAAACTTGACCCTTGCTCTTGGATTCTTCTTGGCTTTTCTCTCAAGGTTCATGAGCCTCCATAGGTACTTAGAAAGTCCTAATATATCACAAAAACATACTATACAAACATTTGAGACTCTAACACTCAATACATATGAAAGCTATCCTAAAATACATGAAACATGAAATAAAGATGGGATTAAAGGTCTAAAATCTATGTAAATGAAGTGCTAAAACCCTTAAAATCTCGTCTCATCAGTCGGCAAAGTTTATTCTTGACAACGAACTTATTAAAATGGTGGGTTTAGGTAACTTTATCTCGGTATGTGTTGATGGAGGGGTTCAACTTTTAATTATTATTAATTAAAACATTCACAAAATAATTAAGTCAAAGAATTTATATTAATATTCAGACAAGTACCAAAAAGAACTCGGAATGCCGAGTTTGGTTTAATCTAAGAGAAGGATAAAGATGATGTACTGTTATTTTTACTGGTTTTCACGATGATATTTTATGCTGTTTTAGAGTCTTTTCTGCATTTTATACAGGTTAAATGGAAGATTCCACATGCTGAGGTGTTTTGCAAGAATCTAGAAGATTTGGAGCTAAAATGAAGAATAATGATCCGAAGCCCGAGTCGACCGACTGGTAGAAGGAGTCGACCGACTGGTAGAAGGAGTCGACCGACTCAGAGGCCGGTTTAGTAATATGGAAATTCTTTTTGGGCTTTCTTTTCGAAACCCTAATTTCTAGAACTTCTTGGCCGACTCATGCATGACCTAGAGAGGCTATATGTTCGACCTTAAGCAGAGGAAAAAGAGAGAGACGACTTCCATCAAGCTTTTGAAGCATTCAAGCATCTCTTTACCAAAAATCACCAAAAAGTTACTTAGATCTTGTTTTCAGGGAGCACCCTTGTGTGAAGGTTTTCTTGTGCCCCTGTTCTCTTGGTTTACAGAGAGAGAGCCACGTTTTGCTCTGATCTCTTTTGATATTATTTTCATATTGCAAACTCTTGATATTAATGATTATGATTGGTTTGTTTGCTATGTGTGAGTAGTTCCCTAGTTAGATCTAGGTTGTCAAAGGTTTTATGGGTCATTAGGTGCACGAATTGTTGCTGAATTCGTGACTACTCTCTGCTTTAATATTAATTCATACAATATTTTGACTTGATCACTTAGAATATTGAATTTTAGGGTTTGTTGCATCATACACCCATTTTACACTAAACCCATAGCCTTATTTTTAGCAGGTGATCTCGTCCTTGTACAAACGAGAGTTTGGCTTGGAAGATCATGAACAATCAAATCTATTCCCAATGCATGCATTAGCTATTTAGGTTGAAAAGCATCCTTTCTGATCTGTTGGTTGATTCATAGTGCAATACGCAAAGAGATTTGGTATTGTATACATTTGCCTTTTGTGTTTAAGAGTAGAGCAACATTCAATTTCGTGCATGGCCCATATTACCCGCGATTTACCTAAATCTAGCGTTTTTAATCCATAAGTTACACAACTAGTTACCAGATAGATTGCATTCTAATAGAATCGAAACTCGACATAATCTATGTGGGATCGATAACCTAAATACTACAATTGTACACTGTGCACTTGCAGTTAATTTTGGGTGAATAACTTCACGCATCAAGTTTTTCTAGCGCCGTTGCCAGAGATTTAACAGTGTTTCCGATTTTTGTTAGAATTAGAGTTAGGAAGTTATGATAAAAACAACTATTGAATATTTTTCTTCTTTTGTGTTTGATAGACATAAAATGATGCAAGGAAAGCACAAAGGAGATGGGAAGCCGGATGTGGATTTCGTGAGAGCAAACAAATACCAAGATGGATACTTCAACCCGCACTCGTTTTACAAGCCAATGCCACCAACAAATGGAGCGGAAAGCCTAGTTGAAGAAGTTTTGGAGATGCAGAACAGAACTTATGCTACCCTTTTGAAGAAGATGGATCAACTTTTCCTTACCCTTGATTCGCGTATAAGCCACCTTCAGATTGATGTTGGAAGACTTTATGAGCGAATGGAAGAGCTTGAAAGATTTGTGGGAGTCAGGAGAGTCACCAAATATCCATTATCCATCCGAGCTATCCATACCAAGGAGATTGAAGAGGAGAAAACCCTAGAAGAAACAAGTGAAGAAGGATCGTCTGACACAGTCGGTCGACTGCTATCAATGGTCGGTCGACGTGTTAACAGTCGGTGGACCGAGGAGAAGGCCGGCCGACTCTTAGCTTCTAAAGAAGAAGTGGGATGTCCTTTGATGAAGGTTCCACCCAGGAAGAGTGTCTACAAATCATGGTGCACTAATCAATCAGTGTATCCATGGATTCCAATTCATGAGTACGAAGTTGATGACTTAGAAATTGATGTAGAAGCTAAAGAAGATGATTGGGAGCTCAAGAAAGAAGTTAAGACCTATTCTAAAGTGTTGATGAGGAGGATGCCATTTGCAAGAGCCTGCAAGCTGAATGTTGAACTTGAAGACGTCCTCAGTAAGGTGATGAGATGGAAGATAACCCCAGAAGATGGGAATTGCATGTTCGCTGCGATTTGTGACAGAGCAATCATGTACCGGATGCCAAACAAGAAGAAGGATCCTGGACAATTTGAGCTTACTTTGACAATTGGAGATCAAATCTTCAAGAGATGCCTGTGTGATCTAGGAGCGAGCGGTAACACCATGCCTTTGTCTGCCATGGAAAGATTGGGACCACTCGAATTGAAGACTACCAAGAAGGAGATGCGATTAGGTGATGATACAACTGTTGTACCTTTGGGATAGCTTACTGGATTGCCATGTATGATTGGTGATAGATTCATTGCTTTGGATTTTTACATCCTGGAGACTTGTTATGCTGATGAGAGAGATGGGATAGAGCAGATTATACTTGGAAGATCGTTCCTTAAGACCACTGGAGCTTTAATCGATTGTTCGGAAGACACAATATCGTTAAGAGGTCTGGGAAGCCCGAACATTAGTTTCAAGATCAAAGATAAAGAAGTTGAAGAAGAAGATTTCGCCTGCTACTACCCAGAGAAGAAGAAGAAGAAGAAGAAGAGTTTGGCAGTCATCACAAGTTCCAAACCAAGGATGAGAGTTATCGAAGAACCCATAAGGAAGAGTTTTCGACGCTCGAGTCGGTCGACCCGACTCTCCCCAACCGAAACGAAGATCAATTTCTATGAAAGCCTGTTCTATGACTGATGAAGATGTTCAATCCACTGCTCATTGGATACGACCTGAGCACATTGAGGACAAAATTACTTTCTTTGCAAACTCATTGAAGGTACTTGAGACACAATTCAAATATGATGTGGAGGAGTTTATCAAAGAATGTAAGGAGATTTGGCCACTTATGGAGCAATGTGGAATGGAGACGGAGTTACAAGAGTTGAGACCATACTTACTGAAGAATAAGATGGGAGCCAAGGAGTTTTGCAATAGACTTGCCAAGATGTGTGATGAAGTAATCGAGAAATCAATACCAAAGAAGCTTGGAGACTTTGGAAGAGCTGAGATCAATGTTATGATTGGGCACACATGGTTTTAGAACGTCCCATGTGATACTGTAGCTGGAGTAAACCTAATGTCACTCTTAGTTGCCAAGATGATGAAGTTTGACCAAATGGTGAACAAGCGCGTGTTTTTGAGGTTAGCTGATGATACTCACAAGATAACCGAGGGAATAGTGGAGAATGTACCTGTGAGAGCCAATGGCCGGTTCTTCGTAGTAGATATCCACGTGGCAATGTTTGAAAGTGAGCCTCAACACCCACTGATCCTTGGAAGACCATTCTTACACACTGCACACGCCGAGATAGACTGCAGATTGGGAAGAGTTAAGTTCAGAGCTGCTGAGTCCATTGAAGAAGAGAAGATGAGGATGACAGGAACTACACCTCAAGGTTTTGAACGCGCCCTCTACAAGGGAACCTACATTCCAATCCTAAGGAACAAGAACAATGTGTCAACCATACAATCACTGTTTGCTGCAAGAATTGAGATCGAGGAACTAGTAAAGAAAGCTGAGAAGGAAAACAAATTTGTGGACCTTACTGAAGATGATGATTGTGAAGATGATGATGAGGATTGTGAAGATGATCCTATGGAGGAACATGAAGAAGATCAAGGAGCTGAGATGAGCTCTACCAAGTGAAAGATTCAAGTCAGACAAAGTCAAGCTATTGACTGTAAAGAAGCGCTTAGTGGGAGGCAACCCACTTGTGAGTCTATTTTAGTTTAATTCTTTAGGATATCGTGCGTGGGGCAGTCGGTCGACTCGACGGTCGAGTTCTATTAAACCCGAGTTTTTCATCATAATTTCATTAAAACTCAAATCTTCAAACACGATTTTCTCTCTCAATTTTCAACCAAATTTTGTGATTCAAAGTCCCCTGGGATCGAAATTTTAAGCTTTATCATCCTGTATTAACGGTTTTTACGATCTGCAAGGTATTTTTCAGATTCAACTTGTTTTCTTTCACGATTTTTGGAGAAAAAAGTTGAAAATCTTTGAAAAATTGCATGTTGATGATTTAGAGTAAGATTTAGGTTGAATTTAGTGTAGGATGGCCGGAAATCATTGTCTTTGCTTGATTATGCAAGAAATTTGAGTTAAAACGATGAATTATAGCGGATTTGATGATGATTTTGATGAATAAAACTCGCGGTCCGAGTCGGTCGACTCGATGGAGGAGTCGGTCGACTGCGGACTTTGATTTTGGAGAAAAACGGTTTAAATTCCTTTCGAATTTTCGTTCTTTTTGCAGATGTCTTCCTCTGATTCCGGAAGTGATGCCAACATTTGGGACAAAGCAGAGAAAGAGAAGCTCGAGGACCCATTTCCCGAGAGAAACCACGCGGATGTTGTTAAGGACCGCGCATGCCGGACAAGACAAATCCGGGATTGGATGATTATGACACGGTTTTCTACAACCGTTACACGGACATTCTCATTCAGCCAATGCGTTTCCTACACATTCCTTACATGTCCCGTCTGAAACTGAAGAACCATTTGAAGCGGTTAATGAAGAATGTCGGTATGGGGGTCATTGGTTTCACCGGCTATGATACATACCCGGAGGCGGCGAGGCAGTTCTTAGCCTCGATGTATTTGGAGATACCGCGCCGCTGTGAGGACGTGAACCAATGGAGCCTCCATTTCATGATCCGTGGTGAGCATTACTCGCTCACAGTGGCGGATATCTGTCGTATTTTCGGTTTCCAGCGACGGGGAACCGAATATTGGAGCCTGAAGAGCTTTGGAGAGCGTGACCAGATGTGGTCTATTATTGGGTCTGGAGTTTATGAGCCGACGAAGACGAAGCAGTCTTTGATCCGCCACCCCGCCCTTCGGATTTTGGCTAGAATTATCAGCCACACACTCTTGAGACGGACTGAGGTCGGCCGACTCTACGAGCCGGAGTTGACCTTACTTTACTATGCCTTGGGTGATTCATTTCTGCTTCCAGACGCACCTAAGGATACTGATTGGAACATGGGTGCCCTCTTTGCACCCCATTTGGTTGACACGAAGAGTCATGTCTTCTTGGGAAATGCTACTTCCCAGAAGAAGGAGACTGTGGGGAGCCTTTTGACTCCCATCATGAAGTGGTGTGAGGTACCACTTGACCTATTCACCAAGGAGGCCGCGATGCGACGAAGATCACTCTAGATGAGGCCTCACTTGATCATTCTGAGATTGTTCGTATGCGAGGATGGTACGAGTTTATTCGGGATGATGGCGCGACTTGTTTGTTCCGCCTCCCGAATGAGAGTCATGTTAGGCTCAATTCACTGGAGGATATTGGGTTTCACCCACCTGCTGACTTGCTGACGGTTATAGCCGCTTCCCCGACTTTGCTACCAGAGGCCATGCATGCCCCACCGCGCCATACCAGACGCGCCGCCCAGCCACTGCGCACTTCTACTTCCCAGCCGCGTGATTCACACCGAGCTGATGACTTTCTCTTTGCTGGAGCGAGATTCTCTACTGGCGGAATGCAAGATTTCTTTGATTTACCCAAGCAGCCACCTTTTGAGGCGAGTCCGGAGGTGAAGTACGACTACAAGATGGAGCGCCACAGGAGGAAGAACAAGATTGCTCGCTGGTTTTGTTCGTTTTTCACAGGTTGTTCGTCTGACCAAGGAGTCCACGAGCCAACCAGGAGAGTACCAGAGCCGCAGAGAGCCAGAGATACTGAGGACCGAAGAGATGATGATGATGCGGATACCGAGTCGGACGACTTTACTTTGGGTCGGTCGACTGCAGCACAAAGAGGAAGACGATGCAATTTTCCACAGCGCCGAGCAACTTGACGAGTTTCCCGGATGATCCGATGATGATGAGCCACGTGCCACCACACTTCTTTGGAGGCACCAGTTCATCTCACGACTTTGACCCTACAGCTGAGAGGAGACGCACTCGCAGTCCTCGCGATTAGACACGGTTCTATCATATTTCCAGCATTTACTTTTATTTTTCTCTGGATTTCTCTTTGCACATTTGTTTTGACTTGGTTTCACTGGGACAGTGAAATTTAAGTCTGGGGGAGGGAATATTATCACTTTCTTTTGTTTTATGGATCTTTGGTGAACTTTTTGTTGTTTGATATGATGCTATTATCACTTTCCACCTTCTTTAACTATGATTGAGTGACTCAGCAGTATTGACAAGGACCAACCATATGGAAATCCAGAGAGCTTGATAGATACAATACGGAGTAGACCCACGTGATTTTCTTAAATTTTTCAGCAATGCCAGAGCACAATACAGTTAAGTCTGTATCATTTCGTTTATCACATTTGTCATTATGTCTTGCTAAATATTCATCCACAAGCATAATTTTCGATCTTCAGCTCTCCCTAAAGACAATTTGATGAAAGTTTGTATTTGGTAAAAACCTAGTGATGAGGTAGAGGGAAATTCCTTAAGACACCAATTATTCATCACTAGAAGCTCAGGATCTATGCGATTAGGGAAATTCCCGACGATACCATGATGCATTTGAACCTTTAAGAACTCAGTTGACAGCGAGGCTAGGAAAATTTCCTATGATGCCATTATTCGCCTAAACTTTGAGAAATTTTGAGTTATAAACTGAATGATTAAAAAAGGATAAGTCTGGGGGAGAGCGAAAAGACCATCTTGTGCTAAATTAGGTGACGATTGATAATCATCTCCGGCCATGTGATGACAGTAGAATGAGTTGCTTTGATGGTATCTGAAATATGGTTTTCATTGTGGTCAGGATAACTCTAATTTGTTCTTAATAAGTTTTTCATTAGTCAGCGTATTGGTCAGCTGTTGGAGATGTCACAATGAAAGAAATGATTGCTTGATCAAAACTCAAAATCTTGATCCGCATAGCCTGTCAATCGACAAGTCCTTTAGAATAGCAATTCTTCTCTTCGTGAAAAACTACAATATCTCATTTTCTTCAGCTTATTCCAAGTTTCTCCAAAAGCTCCCAACACCTAAATAAACCTGTAAAAGACTCCAAAACATGCAAAACAAATGGTCTAAAACCCAAAAAAACACAGTATATTAGGGTGTTAATTCCACCATCAACAGTATAGACGGACATTGGATTCCAGATGTATGACCACAGCGTGCCCGTCCTCGGAATGAGATTATCCTCCTAATACTAAGGTTAACCATATGATTGATCCTCATACGAGGACCTGGAATATCACTTTGTTGAATGAGTTTTTCAACATTGATGATATCGTTCTCCTCCGGGGTTATATAGCTCGGTCTTGCTATTGGGTGGCTCTTTTTGGTTGGCCCTACAATGATTGAGCTGCAAACCCTTTTCTGGAAAATTGATGGCCCTTCGAAATCAAAACACTTCATTTGGAAAGTGTCTTTTTTTGTTTCGGTATATCGTCAGTTACAAAACTGAGGCGTTAATTGTGATACAGCTTGCCCTTGGTGTGGAATGGATAGTGAAAAAAATAATCGATATTTATTTGAATACCCTCATGCGGTGTAGGTTTGGGCAAATATGAATTTTTCCTTCCCTTCACCCTTGTGTTTTAAAATATAGATTACTTATTTTCACGAACTCTAAAGCAACATGTTCAGATTTTTCTGTACATTTCTCATGGATTTTGTGGTTTATATGGAAAGTTCAGAACGATAAGGTTTACAAAGGTATTGATCGGAAACCCCTGAATATTCTTAAAAATGAAATTGGAGAGGTTCACTCATAGGCTGATGCTCAGAACTCTTTGTTGACGCGGGATCATATGGTTTTACCTTCTCAGAGTGTCAGTTCTCAAGCATCTGGAAGCGTTTGATAGATCATGAAATAAAAATTATCAGTACGCGGGCTTAGGATGGTGGCTCAGCAGTCCAATTAGCTTGACTACATTAATAGGAGCCAAATAACATCATCAAAGTTTGTCTCCTCTCCACTCAGATGTGTAGGTCCTCCTATGGGCCATGGAGTACTTGATTTTCAACCAAGAATTTTTTATGATTTTTCAGACTGATTTCTTAGAACTTGTGAAGATGATTTCAAAGATGAAAGATTGGCCAATTTTTACGGTGCTACTTCCTGATTTCTCTACCCTCATAGAAAAATTTCAAACTTTTTCTCTTATTCTTATCCCTCGCAAGTTAAATTGTAAGGCGTATTGTTTGATGTGTATTCTACTACTCGAGGTCTTGGGTTCACAACCCTAATTTGGATCACTAAACCTTTAGTATAAAATCTTTATTTTACGATGACAAATATATATATATATATATATTTATTAGTATAAAATATTTATTTTATGATGACATATATATATATATATATATATTTCATTTTAGCTTTCCACTCACTTTTTAAACCTGAAATGTTTTCTAAATTTAAAATGCTTAGATGTTTTAAAAGTAAAGAACTTCATGTAAATAAGATAGTGATTTTTGCCTTTTTAATATAAATAATGCTGGTTTGTTTATGAGTAATGGTCTTGATTTTGTTTATTTGTTTATAACGGGTTTATATGAGGATGACGACTCAGATTTTACAAGACAAGAGATTTGAGCCGAGAGGCGGAGACTTCTTGAACATAAGCCAGAGGAAAGAGCATTGTTTCGGAGTAGTTTTAACATTCCAAACACATTTCTACCAATTATGAATTGAAATTTTAGCAATTTCAGAGCCCAATTGGGCACATTTACCTAGATTTTGACGAGAAAAAGCCTTACTTCTCGGAGAGCCATTTGTCTGTCATATTAGTTGTTCTCAGTCTAAGGAGCACGATAACATCCTCATACTGAGGTAAAATAGATTGAATCTTCTCTAAATCCCATAATTTTGAGGATGCATTGACGAGATCGTATACTTTTAAGCTCTATGCAGATTCTGGAGGCGGACCTATTGCTACCATTGGTTCTTTGGTACTCAACCACGCTTCCGACGACACTTTTATATCAGTTCGTTACCTACAATACAACCCAAGCCTTTGTGAATGAGGTCACGACCAAATAAGATACCGCGCCATCCATGGGAAACAGAAGAAGGAGAACACTCCATAAAGGAGAAAAAAGAGCAACGCTTGCCCAATACAACCCGACTCAACATTGAACTAGGATTAAAGAAATTCTACCAATTTACTTTGGCTAGAAGAAATCATTAAACGCTTGGATATCGTGAAAACCAAGTTCACGCGCATGTTTTGGCTTTGTAAGCCTGATCATGAGACCCAAGCCATTTTCTTCTCATCCATTTTTGAATCTCACCAAAAACGAGTGATGATTGTTAGAATTTGCTTACATAAAGATGTGGGGATTTTGAAGCAAGACATGGGATATGTTTGGATATAAGAGATGACTGATTGGAGAAGAACTTGTTTACCAACACTAGATAAGCTAACAAATGTCACTTTTTCTGGATCTTGTCCACGATTTTCGCAAATATGTCTATCTTCTTTATATTTAAATGCTTGGGAAGATCCAAGTACTTTCCTATGCCACCTTCTTTATCGATTTGAAGAGCAAGTTTTACCCTTCTCTTAGTTTCCATTGGAGTCTTTGAGGAGAAAGTCATATAGGAATTTCCGAGATTTATGCATTGACCCAAAGCTTTTTCATAGCTCTTTAGGATGCCCATAAGGGCGGCACAACTAGCCTGATTTGTTTTACAAACAAACATGGTATCATCCGTGAAGAGAAGATGGTTTAGACATGGACTCCTTCTCGAAACTCTTAACCCGGTGAGAGATCCATTTTTATTTACCTTGATGCAAATAAAATTTAAGACTTTCGTACAAAGTATGAAAAGGTAGGGCGATAAGGGATCTCCTTGTCAGATTCTCTAGACAGTTGAACCATTTCTTGAGGTACCCCATTCACTAGGTATGAGTAGGAAATGGAGGTAACACAGTTCATGATCCAATCAATCTATGCCTCATGAAAACTGTTGATGCATGGATTCAAACTTTAATTATTTCTAATTAAAAGACTCACAAAAGTAAATAATTAAAGAGTCTTTATTGATATTCGGAACAAATACAAGGTATGAGCTCAGAATTTCGAGCTCAGTTTTACCTAAGAAAAGAATAAGGTCATGTTTGAAGCTCTTGTTTGGTCCCTGTCTCGGATTATCGGGGGAGGGGGTCCCATTTTATATTGGTGAGATAGTCGGTACCCCTAAACTCATGGGTTAAACAGAGGATAATGATAGTTCTTTATTCTCCTAGATTTAAGGAATCATGAAAATATTTGATCTTATCTTGACTTGCCCAAATGCCAAGCGTGGTGAGATAATTAACACCCCCTTGTTCGAGCTTATAACCTGAGTTCAGATCAGGGCGAGTTTGGCAAGGGCCAAATCTCAATTATCACCGAGTTCTTGATAAGGGGTGCTAATCCCACCATCAAAAAAAGACAATATGAGATAACACGACTCTTATTAAATCTCATTCGATTCGATCATATTCTTTGAACATATTCATCTTGACGGCCAAAACCACTCGACAACGTGAAGAAGCGCGAATCCAACGGTTCAAAGATTCTGAAGTAGCCTTCGAGAGATTCAGAGCAAAAGAAGCACGAACAAAAGGGGAATTTACGGAGGAGGAGAAAAGCAAACTGGATTTGAGGGCAAGAAAATTAGCCACTTTTGACATTGTTCAATAATTGCTTGATTTAGGCTGATTTCAAAGAGGGTTTGGTTATTCGACTTTGATGTTTAGATGGGTTTGGAATTGGAAATGGATGAAGATGACAACTCGACTCTAGTGATTCAAACCGTTATTACGTGTTCGTTTCTCTCTCTTGTGAGCATTGCCAAAGCAAAGAAGAATTCTCTGATGATATTAACGTAAAGCTTTACAATAGTAATATACATGAAAGATCCTTGCTAGACAAGATGAGGATCCGTGAGAATAGGAAACTAAATATTCTCTATATTAACTACATACAATCGTATCAAATCATATCTAATCATATCGCAATACTCCCCCTCAAGATGGAGAGTGAAGATCCTGAATTCCCATCTTGGTCATGAGATAACTGAGTTGTTGCCGACCCAAAGCTTTTGTGAGAAGATCGGCAAGTTGATCGGTGTTTTTGATATGCTTAGCCACAATCGAACCATCTTTAATCCCATCACGAACAAAATAACAATCCACTTCAATGTGTTTAGTCCTTTCATGGAATACTGGATTTATTGCGATCTTGAGTGCTGCTTGGTTATCACAGAATAATGCCATAGGACGAGGAGGAGAAAGACCAAGACTAGTAAGCAGAGCATGGACCCTATGAGTTCTAGATAAGTAAGAGCCACTGCTCTGTACTCCGCCTCTGTAGACGAACGAGAAACGGTTGGTTGCTTCTTAGTCTTCCATGAAATGATAGAATTACCAAGCATAACAATGTAGCCCGCAAGCGACCGTCGCATGATTGGACAAGCTGCCCAATCCGAATCACAAAACGCAGAAACTGTGAGATTATTTCTCGAGCTTAAGAGAATACCTTGACCCGGCGATTGCTTTAAGTAGCGCACAAGACGTAAAGTTGCATCCCAATGCTTTTGTCGTGGTCGTTTGAGAAATTGAGCAAGAATGTGAACTCCGTAGCTCAATTCAGGTTTGGTAACAGCAAGATATACCAATCTGCCTACCAGTCGCCGATACTTCTCCGGTTCAGCAAAATAAGGACCGACGTCACGAGCAAGTGAATGAATTTGCTCGATCGGTGTTTCTGCTGGCTTTGCTCCTAGCAAACCACATTCCTTGATGATATCCAAATTGTATTTGCGTTGTGATAAATACACTCCTTCCTTTCCTCTTGATACATCGATGCCCAGGAAATACTTCAAGGGACCTAAGTCCTTCATATGAAACGTTTGATTCAAATAAGCCTTGAACTCGATAATCATCTTTGTGTCATTCCCACCTATGATTAAATCATCCACATACACAATTACATACACCACAGATCCATCTTTAAGAAGCGTGAATAGAGAGTAATCCAACTGGTTTTGCACAAAGCCAAATGCTTGAAGAGCCGTTGATAACTTCGAAAACCAACATCGAGGAGCTTGTTTAAGGCCATAGAGCAATTTTCGAAGTTTGCAGACACGAGTATCATGTGGATCATCAGATAGACCTGGTGGTAACTTCATATATACTTCTTCATTCAAATCACCATGTAAAAACGCATGATGAACATCAAGTTGGTGCAGTTCCCAATTCTTTGCAGCGGAAATACCGAGTAAAATACAGCACCGTTGTCATCTTGACTACTGGAGCAAAAGTTTCCTTGTAATCAACTCCCTCCTTTTGTCGATTTCTAAGAGCTACAAGGCGAGCTTTGTAACGCTCTATCGACCCATCAGCTTTAAATTTGATCCGATAAACCCAATTACATCCAATCGCCACTTTACCCTCTGGTAATGTAGTCCAATCCATGTGTGATTGAGATCATGAGCATCATATTCGACTGCCATCGCATCATTCCATACTTTGAGTTTGGCTGCATCTTTGTAAAACTCTGGTTCAACTATAGTGGAGATCGTAGCAAGAAATGCTCTATGAGATGATGACAACCGATGACAAGAAACGTAATCTTCGAGTGGATATAAACACGAAGATTCAAACTTATCTCACACGCAAGCAGAATAAGTAACATAAGGTTCAAGTAAAACAGAGCGAGTCTTGCTGCGTTTACCTTTACCCAGTTCTTCTTCATTAGGCTCAGAAGATGAAGAAGAAGAAGCTCCCCCTTCCTGAGATACTTCGAGAATGACGGAATCAGGAGTCGGTGCCATCGCATCTTCGAGAACGACAGAATCAGGACTCGAAGCCTCATCGTTTTCTATTTCATGTGATGGCTCTGCAATAATTGCAGGTACAGGCGATGACGAAGAGAGAGATGACGACACAATTTCATCTTCTTCATCAACAGCTGCTGTAACAACAGGTGACACAAGTGGTGGTGAAGGTGATGAAGTCGAAACAGAGTAAGGAAAAGTGGCTTCGTGAAATACAACATCACGAGAAACAAACAATTTTTCTTTCTCTAAATCGTAAACCAACCATCCTTTCTTGCCAATTGGATAACCAATAAAAATACAACGAATGCTTCTTTCGCTGAATTTATCTTTGTCACGAGAAATTCTTCGTGCAAAACAGAGAGATCCAAAAACTCGAAGATGAGCGTAACTCGGCGCTTCTCCAAATAATATCTCGTGAGGTGATTTATTATCTAGAAGAAGAGACGGTGTGCGATTAATCAGATAAGTTGCAGCTAAGACGCTCTCACCCCAAAATTTCACAGGTAAATGAGCTTGAAATAACAGAGCCCGTGCCATATTCAAGATATGCCGATGCTTTCTATCGACTCTTCCGTTCTGTTGCGGTGTTTCAACGCATGATGTCTGATGAATTACTCTTTTATCAGCAAAAAAACCTTTGAGACAGATAAATTATGTGCCATTATCGCTTCGAACAACCTTGATAGTTTTGTTGAATTGATTTTCAACAAACGCAAAGAACTTTTTCAGAGCATCCGGTGCTTCTTTCTTTTCTAAAAGCAAAATTTTCCAAGGTGCTCTTGAGTGATCATCAACAATAGTTAAGAAGTAACGAGCACCGCAGGAAGCGGTGGTTTTATACGGTCCCCAAAGATCACAGTAAATTAACGAGAAACAGTCATCCGCTTTATTAAAACTTGGAGAAAAGGAATCACGAGTTTGCTTTGCCAGGATACAAATATCACATGATTTTTCACAATCCTTTGAATTACCAGAAAAACCACCGATACTAGATAATATATAAAGAACTCTAGACGACGGATGACCCATACGCTTGTGCCACAACTCTTGAGTTTGAAGCCTACCAACATGACTAGCTTTCATTTCCACCATGCCAGTATAGTGATAGACTCCATTTCGTGCTTCACCCGCACCAATCAAAGTCCTCGAGAGCTGGTCCTAAATAACGCAAAACCCTTTTGTAAACAGAACAAATCCATCAATATCGTGAAGTAGTTGTGCCACAGAAATCAGCGTTATCGATAAGTGGGATGCATAAAACACTCGATTCAACACAAGATGTTTTCCAAGTTTCAAACGACCATGTTGAGTTGCCCAAGTGATTTGACCATTTGGTAACTCTATTGGACATGGTTCAATCGCACATAAATCCGAGAGTAACGAGATATCACCAGTCATATGATGGGATGCTCCAGAATCTATGAGAATATCATATCGACTATATGTTCCATAAAGATAAAGTTTGTCTTTCTTACCCGAGAGGTTATCCGGGTTGTTCTGTTTTTGAGTGTTCAAGAAGTTGGCCAATGATGCCGACTGATCAGAAGTAAAACTCGGAATTCCTTGCCCATTCGAGCTTTCACCGATTTGAATGTTGTTTGCTCGAACAATGCCTGGTTTTCCACGACCACGAACCTGAGCGTCTCCTCCTTTGCCACGTCCATGACCTGCTCCTTTGCTTTTATTGGTCCACCATTCTGGATATCCAATGGTTTGGAAGCAATTTGCAGATTCATGGCCTGTCTTTCCGCAGGTGGTACACACAGTGTTGTTCTTTGCAAATCTTGCACCATTACCCACTGCTTGTGTCACAAATCCCACCACAGGGATTTTCTCTTCAACACTTCTCATTGCATTTAGATGTCACTCCTTCTGAACGATTTGAGAGTATGCTGAGTCAAGATTGAGATCACCTTCTCTGCTCATAAGATTTGATCTCGTAGTTCCAAAACGTGAGGTGTCAAGTCCCATGAGGAACTGATGCATCCTTGTCTTCTTCAATTGCTTCTCATACTTCACCATGGCAGCACAATCACCTTTGCCACAGCAGCATTCGAAACCTTTTTCGAGATCGACGAGGTCATCCCACATCACTCGCAGCTTACCAAAGTAAATCTCCACGTTCTCACCATTTTGTCTGCAGCTACTGATCTCCGCGTGCAGTTGATGAGTTTGTGTGTCATCAGTCACAGAGAACCTTCGTTTAAGACTCTCCCACATCACTTTTGCGCTATCGACCAAAGAGATCTGTGGTCGAAACTTTTCTTCAATTCCGCTGCCAATCTAGCCGATCACCATTGCATTGACCATGTCCCACTGCTCATCTAACTCAGTGTCGTTGGACGGTCTCTTCAGAGATCCATCAAGGAATCCGATCTTTCGTTTCGTTCATAGTGCGTTGAGCATCAACTTTGCCCATCGCTCGTAGTTGACGCCATTGAACAGAATTGAAGTCAAAACTTGTCCAGTGTTGTCGTTTGTTGCAAGAAAGTATGGTGATTTTCGTGCATCATTTCCTGTCGGTTTCTCTCCATCTCCGGCCATTGTTGAGTGAGAAAAAATAGAGAAAAAGAAAGATTTAAGATTTTTAAAGAACAGGGATCTAGAAATTTGTGTGTTGGCTCTAATACTATGCCAAAGCAAAGAGGAATTCTCTGATGATATTAACATAAAGCTTTATAATAGTTATATACATGAAAGATTCTTGCTTGCTAGACAAGATGAGGATCCGTGAGAATAGGAAACTAAATATTTTCTATATTAACTACATACAATCGTATCAAATCATATCACATCTAATCATATCGCAATAAGCATTCACCTCCCAAATGTAAACAAATATATCATATACTCCTTTGTAAGATTGATTTTAATGATAAAATACAAAAATTAGAAATTATCTAAAAATATGTCAGTATGAAATAATTTTTCCCCTGTATATTAAATGCGAGAAGTAATTTAGAAACAATCCAATATATAACATTATCTGAATCGTGACAAAAAATAAGAAGAGAGAAACCATTGTCTGATCGAATAGAAATGATGACATGTTGTGGTGATATGTATTGATTGTATAATTTGAAATTTATTCAAATTAGTATTAATATTTATTACAATTATTAGCTTATTATCATTCTCTAAAATTTTAGTAAGTTAGTATTTAAGGTTTATAAAAAAAACTAAATTACCATTATGATTAAATTACTAATTAATTTTATTTTTTCTTTAAACTTTCAATTCAAAATTTTAAAATTTCAAAATTAATAATTTAAAAAGATTGAAAAAATAAAAACGAAAAAAAAAAATCGAAAAAAAAAAAAAAATAAAAAAAAAAAGCTAAAAATTTAAAACTTAAATTCGAAAATGGAAAACTAAAAATTTAAATTCGAAAATAGAAATCTAAAAAATTTTAAAATTTTAAAACTGAAAACTAAAAATAAAACTTAAAACTTTGAAATTAAAAACCAAAAATCGAAAAAAAAAAAATGAAAAAAAAATTTTAATAGGTTAATTAAGTTGATTTTTTTTTTATGATGTTTTTTTTAGTTTCATTTATTATCAAGGTTTTTAAATATTTTATTTACTTAAATGAAAACAAAATCTTTTAGTTATGGATACTTTCCTAAAAGAATACCCTAATTTTATGGATGGTTACACAATTAGAATAATATCTTAAGATTTTTTTGAAAAAAAGTTTAAACTCAATTTAGAAATTAATTCCATTTTTATTTTTTTATAAAATAATCTATTCAATTTATTTTGCAAATTATTAGAAACTCTTTTTTAAAATTATTTTCATTTTTAAATTTTTTTAAAAATTAAGTAATGTCAATTTTTTAAATTTGAAAAATATTTATCTGTTTTTTTTTTAAAAAAACATATTTTTTGACTATTGAAAACAAATCCGCAAATAAAATCTTGTTGCCATGTCATCACATATCAAAAGATCCGTAAAATTTTTTAAGAAATATGTTACAAATCATATAAATATGTTACACTACAATATTAGTTTAATAATTTTTTCAGCAACTATTGTAGTGTTACGGATTAAAATAAATCTGCAACAAAGGCAACAAATCTACAACAGTACATGTTAAATCTGCAAATTATATCCGCAAATCCAGATAAAACCGCCAATTTTTAAAAAAATATGCGACACTAAAAACACAAATCTTCAAATCAAATCTTCAAACTAAAGAAATCTGCAAAATAAAATCCGCAAAAAAATAAAACCGTTACAAAAAAAAAAATCTGCGACATTACGTACTACTTTAGTAATTTTTTAAGTATTTTTTTCTTTGTTGCAGATTTTTAGAAAATCTGCAACAAAACAAAAATTCTACAACAAGTAAATTTAAATCTGCAGAAACAAATCCGTAAGAAAACAAATCCGCAAAATAAATCCGCAAAAAAAAAAACTCTTCAACACATGTTTGCGGATTTCTTAAAAATAATATGCGGATTTATTTCGATGGGAATGTGGCATTTTCGTAAATATTTAATTTTTTTAACTGATATGGAAAAAAAGTGATGATATTTCTATAAATAGTTTTTTCCTACCAAATGGTTATAGGAGATTTTTTAGTCACGAAAATATTTATTTTAAAATCATAAAAATTAGTACTAATTTAGTAATTATAGTATTATTTCATACTAACTAACTAATTCTCCCTTGTATAAATTGAGTGGTTAACTTCAAATTATTTGTTTTAAATAATTTATGAAGATAAAATGTGATTTGATTAGTTGATTTTAAATTAGTAATTTATATATTTAGCTTGTTAAATGCATGTAATTTGATTGGTTGAAACTTATAGCATCTTTAAGTTTAAAAATTTTCATTTTTCCAAAATAACTTGCATGTTAAAAATTGTATTAAATTACAACCTAAGCACTAATATCCCCTACTGGGTTAGCAATTTCCCTTTCTTTTTTTTATTGTTGTCATCAGTTGTAAAATATTAATATAAATCTAGTTCGGGTTCTTAATCAAGCCAAAATGACCAATTAGCAATCGCGATATGAAATTTAGCATTGATTTTTAAAATGTTTCAAAATGAAGATTTCTTAAAATCGTATCAGTGATCAATTTTCAAGTAATTATCTCATTTTTTATATCGAAAAAAATGATTTGAAGATGTAATCGATGAACCTATAGATATAAAAATTGAAATCATAAATGAACGTACATATATTTGAAGATTTTTTAGACAATTTATAAACTTTGTATGTTTAATATAATTTTCTAAACCCAGTAAAATTTTATTTTGGCTCCGCTCAATGTCTTGTAAAGACCGAAAACTGAGGAATACGGTGTGCTAACGATGTTTGAAAACCATTCGTTTTGCCATATTGTAGCAAGCACGTCGACGAAATCTGCTGATCTACACTTCACGTTCGAAGTGCACACCTCCTGGCCCAACTCGAGCCCAGTCTTCACATCAATTTCTGGATCGTATCAGATTCCTTTCTTTGACACTGCTGTAACTAAGGGTCATTTTGATATCATGTTGCAAGGGACGAATATTCTTGTCCACAAATCTTTGAAGGCCAAGAATTATATACAGGTCTGTTTCTCTATTTAAGATGAAAAAACTAAAGTATTTCTATACGTGTTAATTTAAATCAATAGACTACACAACCTCTTTGTTCCCATCGTTTCAGTTCAATTTCTTATAAAAATTTAAAGCATCTTACTAAAGATAGAGCTTTCCGTGGATCAGTTTACTATTTAATTACAAGGTATCGATGACAAAAAAAAAAGTTACAAGGAATCTATGTTTTTTTATTTAACTCGTGTCTCACGTTCTTGAATGCTACAGATATAATATTTTATTGGGTATTGTAATTTATTCTAACGTATTTATTGTATTATATAGTAGTTTACTTATGCATGGTTGATCAGCTTTCCTTTAATCCTCGTAACTGTGACTGTCTCACTCAAATTTTTCTTTGTGTGTGTGTGATAATTTTAGGTTTAAGATGGACAGTTTTGAAGCACGTCTAGATGACCTTGAGGCACAAAGGTCAACGAATGTGTCTCATCACCAACGGAAACGAAGATACTTCCCCATGAATCTTATAAACAGAGGCGCATGCACACGAGGTTCCTCACAAAGCGGAGGAGATGACGCCACGCCACAGGCCGCAGACACCGGATCGGTGCCAGAGTTCCTTACCAATCTTAGATTGTCGGATCTTTACGACCTCCCTGGTGAATATGTGCCGATGAATGCGGAGATCTTTACTGCAATGCGAGCTGGGGACAAAGAATTTGTGGAGAAGATGAAAATTAGCTATAGAACACCAATGGCATGTTTCAAGGATGGAAAAGGACATTCCATTCTTCACATTGCTGCTGCTTTAGGTCATCTCGAACTAGTAAAGAGGATAGTTTCCGAATCCCCATCGCTTCTATTGGAGTCAAATTGGAAGGATAAGCTTCCTCTTCATGTGGCAGCACGTGCTGGCCATTTAGAAGTTGTTGAGGCTCTTGTTGCATCAGTAACATTTTTTTCAGCAAGACTCTCTGAAGAAGGTAGGGAGGGACTGAATCTATATGTTGTGAGAGACAAAAATGGGAATACTGCTTTGCATTCAGCGTTGAAAGACTTCCATCAAAAAAAAAAGGTATTGCACATGCGATAAGGAATATTTGTTTTTAGGAGATCTTTGTGTTTATAGCTCAAATTGCATTGAGATTAGGGTATAAGAATTTAAATATCAATTAATTGATTTAGCTGAATTTAGATGACCCTAAGACACTCTTTAGTCCATAACATCTCCAAGCTTGTGTTCTGATCACGTATATTAACTTGACAAGCACAGTTCATGCAAGCAAAACTTTGCTATTTTATCAATTTTCTGTCAAGCTTTCAGTTCCTAATAATCATCCCAACTCGTACAATTTTTACTTCATGTTTCTTTGATTTATCAAGATTCCACTCTTAGTAATCTCTGTTAGGCAAATCTCTTGATCTTCTACTCTTTTACTATATCTCCAATAGCTAAGGTCTTTCTAATACGCGTCGATGCATTGATAATTTTTGTCCTAGCTTTTGATGAAAAACCAACGCATCAGAGACAGACCATCCAAGTTTTGTCTTAGCAAATCCACTACATTTTTTGATGCATCAAAACAAGTCATGGAGACAGCTGTCTGCCTAGTGAAAGCGAACCAATGTGCTTCATTTCTTGCGAATTTTCGTGACATATCTCCCTTGTATATGGCTGTTGAAGCTGGTAATGTATCTATCATGAAAGTAATGTTGAATCATCCTGGTTATAACGTCCAAGGAAGTACCTCTAACTTAGCCTCAAAATTGGAAGGGAGAAAATGGCTTGTACACGCTGCTCTGAAGTCCAAAAATATAGGTTTGTTTCCAAATTATTTGTTCATGTTTCTTTGGTCGAATAACCTAATCGAAGTTCAAATATCCTTGTTTTGGCAGATGTCCTTGAACTTATTCTCTGTGAAGACCCAGATCTTGTCAATGAAAAAGATGAAGAAGGACGGACTTCTCTTTCGTTTGGAGCATCGGTAGGGTATTATGAAGGAGTATGTAAACTCTTAGACTTGTCAACATCAATCGTCTTTAAATCTGACAATGATGGCTTTTTTCCGATTCATGCGGCAACAAAGTATGGTCATGTCAAAGTTCTTCATGAAATTCTTCAACGTTGTCCAAATGCATTTGAGTTGCATGGAAAAGACAGTCAAAATATTCTTCATGTTGCAGCAGAGAATGGCCAACTCAAAGCCATCAAGTTTATCCTAAGATGTTATAAGGCTGGTAACAAGGAAATATCGATTAATGAACCCGATGTAAATGGTAACACACTATTGCATCTGGCCACCATAAATGCCCACCCTAAAGTTGTGAATATGCTTACTTGGGATGAAAGAGTTGACGTTAAAATAATAAACCGCCATGGTTTAACAGCCCTAGATATTGCAGAGAAGAACAAGGCTTCGAGTAACAGATTTTTGGAGGTACGATCAATTCATATCTTTTTATACTAAGTTGGTATACTGCTTAATTATATATGTGTTTACTTCATTTTTGGATTCCACAGCTTTTAACTTGGATACCTTTGGTATCTGCTGGTACACCAAGAAACTTGACAACATCCACTCCAGATATAAGTGGTAGAGGCTACAAAGAACTCGTCAATACTCTTCTGCTGGTGTCCACTCTTGTAGCCACTATGACCTTCAGCGCAGGCTTTGCACTACCAGGGGGTTACAACGGTTCAAATCCCGACTTGGGGATGGCTGCTTTGGCCAAGAAAAGAGCGTTCGAAGTGTTTCTTGTATTTGACACTTTGGCCATGTACTCTTCAATCCTAACGACAGTTGCTCTCATTTGGGCACAAGTGGGTGATCCTTGTCTCATAAAAAAAGCCTTATACTTTGCATTGCCAGTTCTCGGACTTTCCCTTACGTTCATGTCGATAGCTTTTATGGCTGGCACGTTTGCTGCAGTAAGCCATCTCCCATTACTCGCCTATTTCATATTGGGTATCGGCCTCATCTTCCTTGTGGTCTTTCTGCTGATCCTTATTCCTTATGTGTCCCCTAAGGTTTCTACCAATCCCTTTCTTCGACACATTTTTTACATCCCTTATTTCATGTTGCTTTGGGTTGCTGGTGATAATAAAGACAATGAGTACAAGAATCTGGGTGATGGGCCGGTAAAGAAATTTGTGAGGAGAATGAATTCAGAATCAAAGAATGCAGCTGACGTAGCTGTGGTCGGTCGTTGAGGTATTGAATTTGGGATATTGAAACATACATGATATCGATGAGTGTGTAAAAATCGTGATGAGATCTTAAGACTAGTGTTGATAAATTGCAGCTCGTATTATCATAATCTTGAAATTGTTTCTATCCTTAATATAATAAAAGATGAATGTTTTTAAAGGTGAAAATTCCTAAAAAGATATTCCAACTGAATTCATTTTTCCGATTAATACAAAACTTTTTCAATTATTGGACTAATATAACAACTAGATTAAGTTGGTATTTTAATATGAGACTTTAACAACACCAATTTAACGTCGTTAAACATAATGTTAACGGAGTCTGTTAATAGAAAAAAAGTTTATTTTAATCTTTAATTTATTCTAATTTACATATATTATCATTATATAAAAAAAAAGTTTAATAAATTAATCAAAGATATAGTAGTAAAATCTAATTACACACAACTAGTATCAAAAATGTTATTATTAGTATGGTTAGTGTTGTCATGTTGATCATAAAGATCTAAAGAACTAGGTACGACGTACACACCTGTTTCGGAGTAATGTTTTCATCTATCTAATAATTGCTATCCATGACATGTTTAATCTAGTCACATGAATTAACATAAAATTAGTTAAGGTGATATATATATATATATATATTCTCTCCGTTTTTAATTGTTAGATGTTTTAGGGATTTAGTTTTGTTTTAAAATATAAAAAGTTTTCATTTTTCAATGCAAGTTTTAAATATATTTGATATTTTATAATTATTTATATTATGCAGTATCTTTTATAATTGATTGAATTTATTATAAAATAACTATTAAATACTTTTTTTTAAGAAACCAATGCATTTCTTAGTCTTTGTATTTTTCCTAAAACATCTTATAATTAGAAACAAAGGGAATATATACTAGCGCTTAACCCGTGCACATACGCGGAAATTATTATAACTTTTATCATTACTTATCAATAATATTAATATATTATTATTAATATATTTATCTAATTTATGGACTAATAAACTAAAAGATATTATACTAATAATTGATTACTCAATTCACAATATCTTGAATACATAACATTTCTAATACTAATTATCTAGATGTATTTATATTGTTGGAAAAATAAAATACAAGAACTAAGCATAAATAGATTAATAATCTTTTTACAAACAGGAACAAAATATTGCAAATTTCAATATCACTGACACTGAATACTTAAAATGGATCAAAATAGACATCTTTCTTAGATATTACTTAACAAAGAAAGTTTATAAAAGTAACTCCAAAAATATGAAATAGAGTTGCAAAAATAAAATTAATTATATGCGGCTGTGTTGGTGCTTTTTAGGCACATGAACCTTCAACCTCCCAATCAAAAACCCACATCTCTTCCTAAAACCATTATGGCCCGCTCATTCGGTGGAGCCATCTTCTTCAGCTTCGTCTCTATTCACGTTGGTGAATATGGACTCAAGGATATCAAACTTTACTTTGAATCTGAACCAGTCTTTGTTCTCACATGTTCTGTCCCATGGAAGAATCAAGAGCAATAAGTGTGACCAACTCATCAAACTTATTTTAGAATATGCATAAGACACTCTAAGTCAGATAAGCGTGCAAACATTAGATTCGTCTCAAATCTCTCCATAGAGTTTTAAAGCTTCTACAAACTTCTCACGCTCTGCTTCTACCCATTTTTTTCTTTGTTTGATGATAGTATAAAGCTTTCTATTCTGTGAAAATAAATCTCTTCTTCTTTGTACTTCTAATAAAAACCTAAAATTATTTCTTCTTTCTTCTTTCTTTTTCTTATCAAAATCTAAACGTTTTCTCGTCTCTACCCCTGCTTCTTCCTTCTTCTTCAAAAGTCAAATGGATTCAGTCACATTTTCTGTTTTGATCGTGTGATTTTCAAAACGTTTGAAGCTATGTTGGTTATCCCAGCACTTCAATAGTTGATAAACGTTTGAAACATGTCTCCTTTGTGATCCAGCAAGATCATGCTCATAACCATCATTTACAAAAAAAAACACGATGAAAGTCATACGATCAAATATCATAATCGACATCATTTACCAGTGTCCATACCTGGAGGTTGAACATCAATGAGATTGTGGACCTTCTGAGTGAAAACTCAGGAACTCAGAGATATAAGGTTGCTTGGATCACAAACCTATCCCTCCTTTAGCCCCACCTTCATGAGCCGAGTCAATGCGTTAACTTAATATGGGTTAACCTGGATGGAAATAACCCATAACCGGTTTGGATCATATACCCAACAGGGTATTGTACTGGTTTGGAAGAGAAAAATTCACAATTAATATTGTTTTTAAAGACGATGTTGGAAGACCAAGAAATAATATAAGGATATGTATGTTAGGAAAACCAAAGAAAAAATATTTTTTTAACTCAACTAAGATATTTTTAATATTTTTGTAACTTTCATTCCTATAAAGATAGAATCAAATCAAGAAAAAAACACAAAAGAATGAAAAAAATAAAAAGCAAAAGAACCATTATTAGCTTAACGCGCTAAAACCACCTTGGCACATCCTTTCATCAATTTTTATGTGGGGAAACTAAACTTATACCCTCATGTGTGAACCCGAAGCACATTCGTATACAATACTCGATAACTAAATCAATTCGCCTATGGAAATTCTAAAGTCTAGACCCTCATTTATGAACCCAAGCTCCATTAATATACAATAGGCAATAAGTAAAACAATTTTTTATATGGAGTATCTTAACCCTAAACTCTCATTTACGAATCCAAATACATTAATATACAGTATACGAATGGTAATTCATTTTTTATATAGGGAAGCTAAATCCTAGACACTCCTGTGTGACCCTCATGATGAAACTCTTTTTTCTTCTTCCTCTCGGGTTTATCATCTTTCCTTTCAGGATGAAGACTCTTCTAATTTTCTCGCATTCTTTCTTTTTTTCCTCTTTAGATGAGAGTTTGGAAGATTGTAAATTTTCATTTTCATTTTTTTTAATGTTTCTTGATAACTCGCAAAGTCCCTGTTTTTGTCACCATAGTTGTAATTATCAGTAAATTTCAACTCATCACTTCCAACAAATTCGATAATTTAATATAATAGGAAATGATTATCATGTATTATTTGTTTATTTGGTTGAGAACATATAATGATTGTTCTGTGAATATAAATCCAAAACATTTTTCTTTTTATTCTTGTCTTTTCTTAATCTTTATTATTTTTGGCTCTTATGTTGTTTCTTATGCTTTTCCAATATTTTTTTTAATTTCATCTCTTTCTTCGTCAGAGTCTTCTTAGTGTCGCCTTTTTTTTCTTAAGACTATCAAGATTTTTATTTCCATGTTTTCTTGATCTCGTTCTTTTATTGGGATGAAGAATAATAAGTATATATTTTTCACATTATTCTTCTCGAGGTAAAAAACTCTCCTTTATTCCTTTTTGAGGCTATTCCTCTTCTATTTCTTTTTGAGATCAAGACTACTCTTTCACATTTTCTTCGGATGTTTCCGTTTTACTTCCTTCCTAGGATGAAGCTCTTTGTTCTTCTTACTCTCAGGTTTATTTTCTTTCATTTTAGGAATGGAGATTCTTTTTTCTCAGTTTTCTCGCATTCTTTTTTTTTTTGTCAATACTTTCATGGTTGTTGTATAGATTTAAATATAACGCATTATCTCTCATTTTCTACTTTGGTTTTTTTCATCCTCCTTTTGAGATGGAAAACTCTTCTTTGCTTTCCTCTAGAGATCAAGACTTTTATTTCTTATTTTCTTTGGATATTTCCTCTTTAGTTTCTTCCTATGATGAAACTCTTTTCTCTTCTTCCTCTCAGGTCTATCATCTTTCCTTTCTGGATCAAAACTCTTCTTTATCATTTCCTCGCATTCTTTGTTTTTTCCTCTTTAAATGAGAGTTTGGAAGATTGTAAATTTTCATTTTCATTTTTTTTAATGTTTCTTGATAACTCGCAAAATCCCTTTTTTTGTCACCATAGTTGGAATTATCAGTAAATCCCAACTCATCACTTCCAACAAATTCGATAATTTAATATGATAGGAAATGATTATCATGTATTATTTGTTTATTTGGTTAAGAACATATAATGGTTGTTCTGTGAATATAAATTCAATGCATTATCTTCTCATTTGTGTGGATTATTCTTTAATTTCTCATACTTTTTTCTTTTATTCCACGGCTTTCTTTTTGGTCTTTTTTTGGGCTCTTCTATTGTTTCTTATGTCCGGTTTTTTAATTTCATATCTTTCTTCTTCAGGTTTTCTCATTGTTGTCTTTTTTTCCCTGAAATTGTCAAAACTTTTATTTTCTTGTTTTTTTGTTTTCTTGTTTTTTTGAATTCTCATTTTCTTTTTGGGATGAAAAATCATAAGTATATTTTTTCCACATTGTTCTCATCCTCCTCTTGAGGTGGAAGACTCTCATTTATTCCTTATTGAGTCTCTTCCTCTTCTTCGGATGTTTCGGCTTTACTTTCTTCCTAGGATGAAACTCTTCGTTCTTCTTACTCTTAGATTTATTTTCTTTCATTTTGGGGATGGAGAATTTTCTTTCTCAATTTTCTTGCATTCTTTGTTTTTTATTTTTCTTCAAATGAGAGTTCAAAAGATTATACATTTTTTTTTCCTCATCTTCAGTATTTCTTGATAACCCATACATAATGTTTTTATCTCCATTGTTGGTCAGTGGATTCCCTATCGACACTTCCCATAAAATCGATAGTTTAATCTATTAGGAATGAATTTAAATATAAAGCATTATCTCTCTTTTTTGTCCTTCTCTTTGGTTTTTTCTCCTTATTGTCTTCCTCGGAGTCTTCGGAGTCGTTGTTCTTATTCTCATTGGGATGAACAATCATAAGTATATTTTTCCGCACTGGTTCTTTGTTTTCATCCTCGTATATTCAAGTAAAAGAATCTCTTTTTTTTTTCATTTTCTTAGACTCTTCCTCTTTTGTTCCCTCTCAAGATCAAGGCTCTTCCTTCTCATGTTTATCGGATGTTTCCTCTTTAGATCCCTCCTCGGATGAAACTCTTCTTCTTCCTCTCGGGTTCACCCTCTTTCCTTTCGGGGATAAAGATTTTTCTTTCTCATTTTTCTCACATTGGTTATTTTTTATTTCCTCTTCAAACGAGAGTTTGGACAATAATGTTTTGAAATTTCTTTTATTGTTTGGATTATATAAAAAAAATTAAACAAAAACTATATGTTGTTAGCATAGAGGGGCGATCTCTATTTTACATATTTGATAATATTCAAATATGATCATTCAAACCCTATTCTTATGTTAATTTAAGAAGTTGATTATTTCATTATACTTCAATTATTATCCGAGAAAGCATTTAGAGTACCTAAAAAAAAAACTAAACAAAAAACCTGCTACTTGCAAAATGTGTGACAATTAATGAGAAGAAAATACAACTCAAAATTGATCAAAAATCTCTGTGTACACTATATTCGATGTCTTTGCCTATGGGTGACCATCTTGATCAATGATCAGAATCTTCAAATCACCCATGGATGTGACATTAGATACTGCGACATTTGACCATGTGTAAATACCGGTCTAGGTAAGAATAATCTGATCTGTTCAAGAGTTTGTCATTGACTCTTATTAATCGCCACATAAAAAACTAAAATAGGGAAATTGCGTGGATTATGCATTCCAAAACATGATCATGCATCTGTGAGACCAAAAACCTCGTGCTATTTCAAAGACCACTTTTTGGCTCAATATTCCTCTGGAGCATAATAGGAGTACCAACCTTTATCCTCAATCGATGATTCGGAAAACCAAACACGTTAATACTGTTAAGAATTCATGAGAACGGAACATATCATCATATTTACCCGTATCATATACAATACACGTTTGCTAAAATACTTATATGTATAAAATTTTAAACGCTAACTCGTCCTTTTATAAACCTAAGTACATTAAAATACAATAGACGATATTAAACATATATATGAAGCAATCTAACCATAATAAAACTTTACAAATCCTAACACATCAATATACAATACATGATAGCTGAAGTACTTTTATGTGGAAGAATCTAACCCATAAGGAAACACCAGTAGCAGTTATCACTAAGGTAAAACAACACATAATTCTCACATTCTTTGATTTTTTTCCTCAATAAATGAGAGTTTAGAAGATTATACATTTTCCTCAGCGAAGTAGATAAAACAGGAACTCTGCGTGTTATCAAGAAACCATATTTGCCTAAATCTCTGTCTTTTGGGCCCAAACGCTGTAAGTCAAACACAGTTGTGTCGGTTACTGTTCATCGTCTCTCTCTTTCTTCCGGTAATCGAAAGTGTTATGGAAAGCGAGATAATTTATACCCTAGACCCTCCTTTGTGAACCCAAACACATTCACATAAAGTCTGCGATATCTACAATACTTTTAAATGGAGAATATATACCCTAGACCCTCATTTGAGAACCCAAACACATTCACATACAGTCCGCGATATCTACGATACTTTTCTATGGGGAATCTATACCCTAGACCCTCCTTTTAGAACCCAAGGACATTCATATATAATTTGCGAAAAATGTACGATGCTTTTCCGTGGGGAATCTATACCTTACACCATCATTTTCGAATCCAAGCACATTCATATAAAGTCTGCGAGATGTACGATACTTTTATTTGGGGGAATCTATACCCTATACCCTAATTTGGGAGCCCAACCACATTCATATACAGTCCATAATATGTACGATACTTTTCTCTAGGGAATCTAAACCATAAACCCTAAACCCTTAACCTTGAACCATAAACCGTAAACCCTTAACCTTGAACCTTGAAGTGCTATCGCCGATTAAACATCAAGAATTTTTCTAATCTTGTTCATCGTCTTTTTCTCTCTTAAAAAAATTGTTTTAATTTTTTCGGGCTCCACTTTCCACCATTTGTCACCTCTCACATAAGCTTTTGTCAGAGGGGCAAGGGTAGGTATTTAGCAAAATATGTAAGGATTGTATGGGAATGTACAGTAACAAAACAGTGCCGTAAGTTTCATGGACACAAATTTCTTTCAAAAAGTGGCATACCCACTAATTTCTTATGGGTAAGTATCATACAGCCCAATGATTTATTTTATTTTCATCTTTTTTAATTTATTTTATCTTTTTCTTCTTAAAAGTCATCTCACTGTTGTAATTTTATTTTTTAAGACCATCACGGCTCTTATTTCCTTGTTCTCTCAATTTCTTTGTTCGCATTCTTCTTATGAAGAACCATAAGTATCTTCTTTGTTCGCATTCTCCTCTTGAGATGAAAGAACTACAACTATCTTTTCTTTTCTTTTTCTAATTGGTTCTTTGTTCGCAGGAGATTCTTGTTTTTCCTTTTTCTAAGGCTTTTTCTCTTGAGATCAAGACTTCTTTTTTTCGTTTTCTTTGGTTATTTCCTCTTCAGTTCCATTCTAGAATGAAACTCTTGTTTCTTCTTCCACACGGATTCACCTCTTACATTTTGGGGATGAAAATTCTTCTTTCTCATTTTTCTCGCATTCTCCGTTATTTTTGTTTTCCCTCAAAATGAGAGTTCAGGAGACTATACATATTTCTTCTCGTTTTCTTCGCTATTTCTTGATTACCCGCAACCTCTTGTTTTTATCTTCATAATTGGTGTTATCAGTAGATCTCATTAGCACTTCCAACAAATTCGATAGTTTAATCTGATAGGAACAACTAAATGTATTATTTGATTAAAAATATGTAATGGTTGTTGTGTGAATATAGATACGAAACATTATCACCCCATTTGTATCTTACATTTCTTCTTTTTATTCTACGTCTCTTCTTAGTTTTTTCTTTATGTTTTGTGATTTTCTATGGTTTTTCATACTTTTTCATTCTTTTTTTATAATTTCATATTTTTATTCTTCAAATTCTTCTTAGACTATAGTGTAATGATAAGAAATTACTATTATTTAATATATGGTTAAAAACATGTAATGTTTGTTGTATTATTTTAAGAACAAAGCATTATCTTCTCATTCTTATGAATTATTCTATGAAAAAAGTTTATGTTTTCATCTCGTATTTTTTCATTTTTTTTCTTCATATTCTTCTTCTTGTTTTTTTTGTCTTAAAAAAAAAAAAATCTCTCATATAGTTTCTTATGCTTCTCGGTTCTTCTTTTCTAATTTCATATTTTTATTTTACAAATTCTTCTTACTATATTGAAATTTTATTTTCTTACGACCATCAAGACTTCTATTTCCTGGTTTTCTCGATTTCTTTAATCTCATTATCTTCTTGAGATTACATAAGTATATATTTTCGTCTTGGTTCTTTGTTTCCATCCTTTTATTGAAGTAAAAGTCTATTCTTTTTCCTCTTTCTTAGGCTCTTCCTCTTCTATTTCGTTTTCATATCAAAGCCTCCTTCCCTATACGTTTTGAGGAATTAATTAAAATCAAATTTTTTAATCAATTTTTGTAAATAGGATAAGGAACACTATTTCATTATATTTCAAATTCTTAAAATACTGAAACGGTGTACTAAAAGTTTTGATTGTAAGAAAAGAAATTGATGATTTTGTATAGGGATCTCTCCATGAAAGTTTGTGTGGTTAAGTACCACGTTTCCCTTTAAATACCATATTGATGATTTTGGCGTATCGTTATCTCTTTCAAATTTGAAGATTCGCAGTTAATAAAACCGTTGACAAATAATATACTTAAATAAAAGTTAATACAACAAACCCTCTACCATCTCCTAATAATCCTATGTCTCAGCTCCCCTCAACCGTGGAACCAAACACTAAAAGTTACAAAAAAGATCACAAAATTACAATATCTGATTCTACTTTCAACTTATTTAGATACTTTTACTAAACTTCAATCTTGTGCCATTGGATCATCACTGTTTATTGACCGCCTGCGTGTGCGGTAACGAATTGTATCCAAACACTCTGACTTATCTCTCCATTAATATCTCACCATTGTTGTTGTCTTATGTTTGTATCCGCTCTACCGTGTGAGAATTGTGTTCTTTTTCAAAGAACATAAAAGGTTGGCTGAAACTTTTATCATTCTCCATCCTCTGCAAGTGAAATATCACTACAAAATCTCCATAGTCCAAGAATGCAGTTCCATTAACATCCGCCTACATCAAATTCATGAATGTTAGTACCACATAAGACGAACATCCTTTTGATCTTTCAAATCATGAGAGATCTTCTTAAGAGAAGGATAATTAGAAAAATATATATTTTCTCAAGATACAAAGAAGGAAACAAAAACTGTCACCTTCATTTATTTCAGTGATACAAGACCACCATTCATCATTACCAAGAACTTGCTGAGCAGTTAAACGGTTAGTGAGATCAAGGTAAAAAATATAAAAGTCTGATCGCAGTTCGCCTAAGGCCATGTAGACTGGTTTCCATGCTTAGAGGAAATTCCTCTTCTTTGCATAAAAAACCATTTTGCGTAATCTGTCTAGAAGAAAAACTCGATTGCAGTGACCTTCTCATCTATTACAAATCTAGACTTCTTTACTTCATCCATAAGCTCTTCTTGTGTTTCTGAGAAAATAAACTAAAATGGAAAATATATGGGTATCAAAGTCTGCAGCTTTTACATTTGAGGTGAGAAGTGCATATTTATACACGTAGAAGAGTATCTATCCAATCAAATTTTCTTTATCTGCAACTTATTTATTCACCAAAAGTAAGAAATAAAGCAAATAGGAATTTAAAACAAGAAGAGAAAATATATTATTTGATTAGAGAGCAAAGCATACACCTGTCTACGAAATCCCAAAACCTCTTAGAAGAATCTCTGTAAATGTAACATGGACACACACAAATGCTCCAGGTTTGGTCCATAATGTTTCTCCAAGCACAAATATGCCAATTAAAGTAACCATTGTCTCGAAATGAGTGTTTCAGATGATTAAGATCCTCGTGGTGATGAATCTCTGCGATTTTCGTCCTCTAGACCTGCAAAGAAAATTTGATTTATCTCACTATTGTTCCAAATAATAACAGCAATCGTTTATCTAGAGAAGTCTTTACATTGACACGAGGCTGTTGGTAAGCAAATACGTAAATTAGAAGCCATGAACTATCAAGACAGTATATCTTATCAGTGACAAGAAGAATGATAAAGAAGTATATGAACCATCAAGACAACATATCTTAAACCAAGATTAATGGAATATACTTTTGCGCAGATGAAGAATAGACTTTCCAATTTTCCACATTCATGTGGAATAAACAAAGGTAACTTTTGATGTCAGTAGCATTATCTGAGAGAGAACCACAACACATCTCCCTGACTTGTTCTTGTTAAAACCAGAGCACATCTCACTTACTTGTTGTTGAACGAACCCTAAGCTCCTTATTATTCACGCTAACTGAAACCCTTTGTTTTGTTCCTTTTCTCATGATCCCCTCTCCTATTCTTCACGTTAAACCAAATTCAATACCATGTCCTGCTTCTTCGAGCCGCAAACTCTTTGTCTTAAACCACTAAAATTCTCTTCTATAGCACACATAAGAAAATAAAGAGTATTAGAGCAGGTACTCTAAGACGACGAAACTCCAATTTGTACTGGTGTCTGGTGAAGACAAAACTTTTTCGTTAACATTCTATAAAAAATGCAAAGCACGAAAAAATGAATAAGAAGAAGACGATTATCTAGGTTTTTCACTCAAATACCTTTGAACGCGAATAAGAGATGGTGGTGGTGTTGACAACGGCGGTTCACCATGTCTGATTCAAGGAGACGTCGGCTTGCCTTTGCTTCGCGATGACTTCTCTTCTCTACTGCGGCTAGGGTTAGAGGAAGAAGAAGCGTTAGGGTTGTTGATATCCTGCTTCAAATGCTTCTCCTTTTTCTTCTACAAAAACAATAAAAAAAAATCAGAACCCTAAAACATTCAAACATGTTTTCTTCTTCTTCAACGTGTTTCTTCTACAAAAAGAAAAGCAAAAATATAAAGAAATCAGAACCCTAAAAAAACAAAACAAAAGCATCTTCCTTTTCAAACATAAACTTTTCTCATGTTTAGAGATGGGGTGATGACTGGCGGTGGTTGACAATGATAGATTCACGGAGACGTTTGCTTGCCTTTGGTTCACGATGACTTCTTCTCTTAGTGCGGCTAGGGTTGATTTTTTTGTTAAATAAAGACGAAAATAAGGATGAAACCAAGTCCACCAAAACAAGTGAAATCTCTAACGAAAGGGGTCGAGGAGAAACCACGAAGCCCAAAAAAAAAATCAACACAAAGGGTATCGAAAATTTGAATCAACAAAGACATGCTCATTAAGGGTAACTTCGTAAATTTTTAGAGAGCGTCTCACGAGAGGACGACACGTCAGCTTTTGCACCCATCCTTTTACTATATATGATTTTTATGTATATATTTTCGGGTAAAAAGAATCGAATAGAATCGAAAAGTAACCCTTCATTTTTGGATGTTTTTTTATCCGAACCAACTCCGAACCGAAAGGAACCGACCTAAACCGATCCAAAACTCCATAAGTATATGAGTCTAAAAACTCCCCTCGGCTCTACTCATCAGTTCCTTTGCTCGTTGTACAGCTCAGGCGCGTTGCTCATCAATCATTGGAGAAAAGGAAAAGGGCGCGTGTGAAATTTCACCTATTTACTTCTCTTTGAGGCATTTCGTCGAACAGAAACAGAAGGGCGATTAGTTTTTGCTCAAAGTAGCCCGCCATGATTTCTCTCTTTAAAGCTCGCGAGAGGATTCTGTCTCCACTCTTCAGTTCCTCTAGTCGCCGCTATCTGTCCTCTAGTCTCTCCTGTAAATCCCTCTGTTTCTCTTTTCCCGCTTTTGCTTTATGTGGGCAGGATTTGTATCTCTAAGACGTGAAATAATTGTGTCGTTTGGAGCAGATGCGAGAGATTCCGAAGTCTTTATACACCCGAATGCTATCGTCCACCCAAGCGCTGTCATTGGCAAGGTTTGTTTTATTTAGTGACATTGTTCGGAGTTCTTGCCATCGTTAACTAGAAAACCTTCAATTTTTTTGGTGAATTTGGATTTTGCTCGAAACTAACCACTTTTCTGCTCATATACAAGACTATAAACACTCTTAAAGTAATATTCTTTAGCTCGAATCAGTAGAACAAGATTGTTTGTATGAAACATGACCAAAGTGTGACGCTTTGTTTGATATCTAGTCTCAAATTAAGAGTTGCTTTGGAGAATTTTCTTGACTATGTATTTAGCTAGACAAATGTGATTCCCTCTTCTTCTAACAGGGAGTTTCAGTTGGCCCATACTGTACAGTCGGGTCTTCAGTGAAGCTAGGCGATGGCTGCAAACTCCATCCTAGTAGCCATATCTTTGGAAACACAGAGCTGGGGGAATCTTGTGTTCTCATGACGTAAATCTCTTTGACATCTCTTACATTTTATTCTTTACTATAACACGACTCCTCTATCTATCCGATTCATAGTTGCTATGTCTATGCCTTGAATTTCTGTCAGCCAGTGGTGCTGTTGTTGGAGATGAGCTTCCTGGTTATACAATCATAGGATGCAATAACACTATCGGTCACCATGCCGTGGTTGGTGTTAAATGCCAAGACTTGAAGTACAAGGTGTGTAATTTTGAGACTAGAAAATCTATATCCGTCAAGAACTCATGGCCGTGTTTTCTGCTTTTTGTTAGCATGGAGATGAATGCTTTCTTTGCATCGGTAACAACAATGAGATTAGAGAGTTCTGTTCGATTCACAGGTCATCAAAGTCTAGCGATAAAACGGTATGCACTGATGGATTGACTTATGTCATTGAAGTTTAAAAAAACGTTTTTGAGGTTTTGTGGCTTTTATTTTGGTTTGAACAGGTGATTGGTGACAACAATCTAATCATGGGCTCTTGTCATATTGCCCATGATTGTAATATTGGTGACCACAATATATTTGCCAACAATACGCTTCTTGCAGGTCATGTGATTGTACAAGTAAGCATCTTCCTTGTCTCTCTATACTCTAAAGATTGGATGTTTTAGCGGCACGGGTTTCATTTGGTTCATCATGTGAACGACGCAGGACTATACACACACAGCAGGAGCCACAGTCATCCACCAGTTCTGTCATATTGGCTCTTTCGCTTTCATTGGTGGTGGTTCTGTGGTTGCGCAAGATGTTCCAAAGTACATGATGGTGACTGGAGAAAGAGCCGAACTCCGCGGTTTGAATATGGAGGGACTCAGACGAAATGGATTTACCATGTCAGAGGTTTGTACAATGGTTGAGTCTTTTCAAAGTATATCAGTGACCAAAAAAATCATGTCTTGTTTTTTTTCTTGGCATTGGTAGATGAAGAGCTTGAGAGCAGCATATCGTAAGATATTCATGTCTACTGAGACACTCCCGTTAAGTCTTGAAGAGCGTCTCACCAAGATGGTACATATTGTCTTCACTGTCTTAAGATATTCATATCGCAGAAACATGTGAAGATCTTGTATCTGATGTTTATTTGCAGGAACAAGACCAAGAGCTGTACAGTGTTCCTGCAGTATCCGCAATGTTGCAGTCAATCCGAGATTCTTTTGCAGAAGGTCGCCGTGGGATATGCAAGTTTAGACAGTGGCTCGATTCTTGAGTTTCACAGCTTAAGAGACTTAGCTTAGGCATCTACATTGTTCTACAACTTTTCTTTCACCAGATCCCTAAGATTGCAATAGATAGCTTTAACCAAGTGTTGTGAACATTGTAATATCCCTTAAAAATCACTTGTCACTGAAAACAAAGACCCACAAAAAGAGAACACTGAAAGGAAAGTTCATTTGGGTTGGTCACTTGGTGTCATTACAATACATCGAAGATGTGTCCCACTTGCATGAGCCTATAGAGCGAAGGCAAATCAGATCTTCCCGTAAATATTTACAGTCTCTTCTCGTGGCTGGTGTAGATCTCATTCTCATGTCTATTCGTGATCTTAGATCAATTCATTCTTCTAGTACCTCTCTCTCTCTATATATATATATTCTACTCGCCTTTTCGTTCCGTTTCTTGAATCGTGTTCCTCTGTGGACGGATAGGGTCAACAGAATCTTGCTACTGATGCCATTACATCTCCAGCTCCAAAGCTCTTGTATCCCTGTGGCTTCAAGTTTCAAGATTTTCCGTACCTGGACTTTGATTGCTATGGGTCACCCATCAAACTCTCTCGTCCTTAGGTCTTGTATTCTTGTAACTCCCTCAGAAGGCATGCCTTCTTCATACTGATTTAGCTTTACTAGGATATAAAAGCTACAGGGCGTTCAGTTTCGATAGGATAGATTTCGTTACTATACTGTTAGTGCACTTGACAGATTCAATCAGCGGATACTTATGAGGCTGTAACATGGGAGCACATTTGGCAATGAACTGTAGCAAGAAGTTTCCAAATTTTATCGATTTGGAATACCTTTCCGCAAACTCTTCAACCTTAGAAACAAGAGAATCAACGGAATCTTGTGTTAAAGGAGCGTCGTGGATGAAGATGTTCTGGCAAAGGACAAACATTGATTCATTCCATGTTAGTTCATCAGATATAAGATCTCGGTGGCAAGGAAGACACATAAATCTCCTCTCTTCTCTACCTCCACAGAGTAACTTCTGACAAAACGCAGAAATATGACCCAAGTGCCAACATTCTTTCAAAACCCTTGAAATCACTTCACAGATGAAGTTGTTAATCCCTTCTTTCTTGAGTATCAAAGGGAACACTAATGCATACTCGGCAGCTCTTTGGTGGACTTTGCAAAACTCGATTGTCGCGGATATCAACACACGAGAGGCGGATTTGTCGAGAGTTAAAAACTTGGGAAGTACAATCGAACATAGAATCTGGCTTGGCCAATCAAGCTCTTCTTCTTCCTCAATTCCACTATGCAAATTCGAAAGAAGCATTGAAGCAGTCTCATCGTCTGCATTCCATGGCTCAATCAAAGCCAAAACTCTTAAAGATTCCCTACCTTTCTTCTCCAAGCAAAGTTTCCGAATTTCATTACACAAGGTTAAAACTTCAGAAGTAGACTCAAAGCTTGTAATTTTAGCTCTAAGTTTCATCGCCGTTTCATGATCATCAGGCTTTAAAGGAACGTTTATGGTATGATCAGTGTCATCCACAACTTCTTGATGATCTTCTTCCATTTGAGTAATCTCGTGTCCATTCAAAGAATCAATAACCAGCATTTCTGAGTGTACATCAGTGGACGATACTGGAAGCCATGGAAGAACTTCACCAGTAGAAACCGCTTTCTCGCTGAGCCAATCAGGTACAGAATCAAATTCCTCCCCAACAGTGTCATCAGCCGAATCTAAATCTAGATTGGATATCCAATCGAATTTTGGTCTAGGAATTCTATCGAGCAGGTTTTGTGCATCTCTCCGAACCCAAAAATCGACGACTTTACTACCGCCCAACATTTCCCTGGCCAGCGAAACCAAATCCTTAGCGCAAAACCTCTGATACTCGAATAGAAGGAAAGAAAGAATCCTGGACTGAATCATGTTTGGTAATGTCTCAATGAAAAGAACCCTAAACGGAAAACAATTTCATCAGCAACCCAATCGGTCCAGAAAACAGGAAATAAAACAAAGTCGAATTGAAAAAATCTGGGCGTTACTTATTTGCAGGAGGAGATGAATTCTGATCGACTACATCGCACTGTTTCTTCAGCAACGAAACAAACGAGCTCCGGTTGATCGGTGCGGCCGCGGATGTGGATGAAGAAGACGAGGAGGAGGAGGAGGACAAAGAATTCGAAGCCTCATCTAGCCACAGCGACGCCTCGGCTTCCGGCGACAGGCTCTTGGAGAAAATGTCGAACAGCGGAATCCACTCCTGCATTTTGTGTCCCCTCTCTCTCTCTCTCAACCGTCTCCGAGAAACTTGAGGGAGAGCGCGGGAAAACGACGTTCGTTCGGTTCGGTGTAAGAAAAAAGAAGCGTAAGACAATCAATGGTTCTTCAATGGTTTAAACTCCAAAAACTCTGTGTTTCAACTCTTACAAAGTTCTCAAGTTCTTTCGCGGGTGAATTTTTAATCCAAGTAGTAGAAAACAATCGATCGATTACAATTTACAAGTTCTATCGGAGTTAGTTCAACGTTCACCCTCCATGTTTACTATCATATAAAATTCTTAATATGTTTGGCTTAGAGATAGGAGGCCTAAGAGTATTTACCGAATCCGAACCCGACGCAAAAAAAGGAGATCGGACATGAAATACCCCATCCCGTACTCAAGTCTGGTGAGTTTGATCTCATTCGATCCCGCTCTAAGGTTGAGCAAACCAGTTTAGTTTTCATTGTCTGAATTTTATACTTATTCATTTTCATGCAAGCATTTTGTGATTCGTTTTGTTAGATTCTATATGCGAAAATAATAGAATCAATATGAACATAAAAGAAAGTACTGGATTCTTATTTAGATAATATTAGGATTTGATACAACATGTATAGATTTTGTCTTTGGGCTTACATACTATAACCGATCCTAGCATTACCCAATCTTCACACCACCCATCTTCACTATGACGTCAATCCACTCGCCTAGGCACGATCATTACCCCGATCACCATCTTTTCCTGAAATGCCAAAGAGACGTAAGTAATTCGACAATTACTTAGTGAGTCCTAACTGATATATCGAACTATATGCATGGATGAAATGATATGCAGATCATGCAATTAAACATAGAACAACACTTAGACCGATCGACTAAGACTGAGACTAAGACCATGTCTTCAGACCGGTCGAGCCTTGGCGGAATCAACTTGTTCCCCAAGCCACTCGCCTTCTGCGATGTCTTAACCCTAGACTTGACCGATCATCCAACTTAAGCAGTTATTGAGTATCGAACCCTAGGAACAAATGGCCTAGTCGGAATCACTCAACTAACCCGATCCTATCCTACCCGGCGATAAAGACTCGCATTGAAGCATAGAGTCATGGTTCGCACTCACCGTTGCCTGACGGTTGGTTTGTCGTCAACTGCTGCACGTGCGGACATGTTCCGCCTAGTTTGCCCTTCGACTTGCCGAGTCTCGTTTCACGCTAACTCGCCTCGAAAATCCGTTTAAGCCTTAGCCTTCTCTTCTTTCTTTCCCTTCGTTCTCGGACTTAGGATTTTTCTGGGAATTTTCCCTTGCGTGCGTGATAGCAAATTTTTGGCGTTGACTCCTTGCATTTATAGGTCTGTCGGTCAGTTTCTCGCATAGAAACCGCTTCCCCCTCGACAAATCAGATTCTAGACCGAAACGTCGCGAGTTGCACCGAAGGGTCGCGAGTTGTCCTTCGCACGATTTCGGGTAAAACCGCCCATCGGTGCATTAATTCAACAGGAACTTGCTCACTTCACTTCTCACGACTAAGCTGAGCTGGTTGACTGATCTTCATGATGATCAACTGATCCTCTAGTTGATCTAGCTGGCTTATCTCGATCGTTCAGCTAGTCTAATCTGACTGGAGCTAATCGTCTCAATAACTTAGTCTTCCAACAATGTTTTTGGCTAAGTCTCGTTCTCGAACTTGGTTGGATAGATCGGTCCATCAATCTTGCCAAGTTCATGTGTGATCGGATTCTCTTCTGATCGATCTATCTTGATTCGATCTATCTTGATTCGATCTATCTTGATTCGATCTTAATCCTTCCTTTGATTCCTTCAACCCTTGTTAGATTCGGTTTATCCGAGTTTGGATGAGTATAACTAGCCCACGGTACTTCCGCGGTCAAGTTCCTATATCGCTCGGTCACTCGCGGATACCCATCCCCCTTTATAGCTTATATGTCATTCTCCAATTTGACACCATAAGACATCATAATGCTTGTAGAGTCACCACCACCTTCTGAATTAATTAAATTAATTCAGAAAGTAGTGGTCTTCACCATGGTCGAGTTTCAATCTTCTTCTTTTAAGGTTTTCTCTTCCCAACTCGGCCATGGCACGTCCCGGCGATCCTATTGCGGATCGAGGATGTTACAAGTCTCCCCCACTTGAAAGAGATTCGTCCTCGAATCCAAGTCAAGTTCCATATCTTCTTCCATCCTCCTAAACCACTCGGGAAATTCTGCCTTCATCAAATAATTTCATCTGCCCAACTGCAATCTCAAAGGATTTTAACCATCCGAACTACCTTCCTCCTGGTAGACTTTTCCATCCAATCCATGATCCGAACTGGAATCGCTTCCATTGTCAAGTTCCCCCTCAAGTCTATGGGTATCTCCAGAACAACAACGTCATGATCCGAAAGGCACTTCCTGAGTTGTGACATGTGAAATACATAATGAAATTGTACCAATTACGGGGGTAGGTCCAACTTATATGCACCCGCACCAACCCGTTTCACAATCTTAAACGGTCCTAGGTATCGTGGATCCAGCTTCCCATTCCTTGTTGTACGTGTTCTTCCTTTGTAGGTAATCATTTTCAGGTAAACCCAATCATTCACCTCGAATGTCAAGTCTTTCCTACACCTATCAGCGTAACTCTTCTGCTGATTTTGAGTTTCCTTCGTCTTTACTTTCAAGAACTTAATATTTTATGTTGTCTCGTCCACAATGTTTGGCCCAAACACACTTCTCTCCCCCACTTGGGTCTAGCACAAGGGTGTTCGACACGGTTGGTGATAGACTTGCATTTTAGCATTCTAGACCCTTTATTTGTCACTCATTTAGCACCACTTAACACTCATTTATGTATTTTCATGCATCATTCTAGCACATTTTGCATCATTTAGTTTTTAGGACCACATATTGCATTCGCATTTGGGTTTGGTTCCTTTTTGGTTGTTTACAAGTGCTTAATGGAAAGGAGGGAGCAAAGGAGGACTCTTGGATCGAATTCAAAGCTTAAACGAAGGAGGAAGAAACGAATGAAGTGAAGAACAACAGGAGGTATCGATACAATATCGATCGATATAGGAAGCCTGGACGCGATAAATTAATTAGACCAACCTTGTTCTAATTCGACCACCAGTATTGGTCGATATGGAGGGATCAGAGCAAAAATTACCATTTTACCCCTGACCAACTTATTAGCTCTATATAAGAATCCTTTGAGGTTATGTGCAAGAGACTAGTTTTTTTTTTACTTTCTATTAAATTAGTTTAAATACTTTGTTGTTAACCTTTTATTTTATGTTAAGAAGATATTTTCATCTTAAATCTCTTTTATTTCATTAAGCAAGTTAAAATGAATTTAATCTCTCATCATGGTTTACATACAAACCATGTGTGAGTAATCCACCTTATGACTTAAGGTCTAGTAAAGAGGGAAAATCAACTAGGCTAGATTAATAAATCATGGATGATGAGGTTAAAACATATTGTATTGATTGAAGCATGCTACCAAGAATGGGACTAGCTAACTCAACCTTGGAAATCTAGGAACTTTGGAACTTAAGAACCAATTGTTGATTCGAGAAGGAAGGAGGTGTTAATTTAAGAATAGGAACACTATATTACCCTTAAATCTACCTACTAGGCAATTCCATACAAAATTCCTCTTGAAGTTGACCCAAAGATAGGAACTTCAATGAATTGTGTGGAAATCTAAGCTTAAAGCTTGAACACCTTCTAGCTAGTCTAGTTCATAGACTAGAGGATAGGGAGGAGTTTATGATTGTGATTAACTCGAAGATCTATGTCTTTAACCTCGGTGGAATCCTTCCACTAGGCTTAAAATGGTGAGAAAAAGGGAATAGATAATTAGTTATCCGTTGGAAACAAACTAGTTAACTAATGTCTAGAATCGAAGGAATCACACAATGCCCATATAAGGGATGTTATCCCCCAAAACACTTAGGTTAGAATCTCACCATCATCCATGAAGTCCAATAAGCTAGTCTACCTTACATCCCTCTAATGCTATGCCTTGGGACATAACTCTTAATCTTGTATTTCAATTAATCCTAAAAATCTTCCTTTTAGAAACTATCCTTATCTAAACTAAAGTAGAACTTCTCTAATGTAAACTAGGACCAAACCAACCAACTATAAACCCTTTTTTTAGGAGCTTTGATTGGTTATGTTTTTTTATTTTTATTTTTTTTTATCGAAAATATAGGTCTTACAAAACAAATATTTAAAAAATTAATAAAATTCTATTTTTAAAAAATTATCAATGGAGCTACTCTAAGTCTTCAGCCAAAAGTCAAAGTCTTCTGCAACAATCTCTACACATAAAGTCATCAAGGATTCTTTGCCAATATGAGATTAAAATAAAATTTGGGAAGAGTTGCAACGTCAAACCAGATCTCAATGTTGATGTTCTCTCCAGCATGTGTTAGGGTGATGATGATAATGATAGTATCACTGCAGGTGCATGGGTATAGAAGATGCATCAAAAGCGAAGGGAAAGGATTGCTGGAGATCAAGGCCTATGTCAACAACTCCGAGTTTCCATATGACTGGCCTAATGACACAGACGGAGATTGTTGCAAATGGGAAGGAGTCAAGTGTAATCTTACCAGCGGGCATGTTATCGGCCTTTTCTTGAACGATACTACTTACAATCCTCCTCCCTTAAATCTTTCTTTGCTCCATCCTTTTGGAGAATTACAGACTCTAAATTTAAGTGGTTTCCTTGGTGGAAGCTGGTTCGATGATATCCATGGTATCTTATCATTTACTTCCACTTTTTTTTTTTTTTTTTTTTTTTGAAAAAACTCATCTTTGATGTTCTAATTTCCATGTACACAGAAATTCAAAATTTTCCAAGTCAACATCATTGGTTTCTGATCTGCAGGTTATAAAAGCCTCAGGAAATTGAAAAAACTTGAAATCCTGGATTTAAGTGAAAACGCATTCAGTAACAGTATCTTGCCCTTTCTGAATGCCGCTTCATCTCTTAAGACTTTGATTCTTCGTGAGAACTTTTTAGAAGGGACTTTTCCGATGAAAGGTACGCCGTCCATTATTTTCAAAACTAATTTTTAATAACGCGAAATTCAATTTGTAGTTTAGGTTGACTGCTAATATAGATTGATATAGGTGTTAACAGATTCTCTTAATTCTTGGTCATGGTCACCTATTGTGCAGAATTAAAAGGCCTGAGAAACCTAGCACTAGATGTAAGTGGGAACAATTTCAGTGGCCCACTACCTGGTACGTAAAGATACCAAAGTTTCTCTTGACAGAACGAGGACCTTAACTTGGACACAGTTATTTAAATTCACCTTTTATTTATCTTTGCCATACCGCAGATTTGGCGCATTTTCATAACCTTCAAGGTTTGGACTTGAGCAATAACGAATTTTCTGGATCATTGGAAAAGAGTGGTATGTTAGGCTTGGTAACATAATCTGTTAAGATCCCACGTCGAAATCGAAAATTATAACAATATTATATAAGAGATGAGAGTCATTGCTAATTATTTTAAAAACATTAAACATGGTATCACATTACAAAAAAAAATGGTATGGTGCATCAAATATAATGTATTAAAAAAACAACTGATATTAAATGGTGCATCAAATATAATTTTGGAAGGATAAACACATATTCGGAAAAGAAAAACACTATTCGGATAGAAAAAACACTTTTTGAGAAGGATAAACACGTAATCGGGAATGAAAAATACGTAACTGGGAAGAAAAAACACTATTCGGGAAGAAAAAACACATATTCTGAAATAAAAAACACATATTCGGAAAGAAAAAAACACATATTTTGGAAGGGTTTCCTAAATTCCAAAAATACCATAAAAAAATTTCAGTAATGATATTTCTGGAATTCCTCGTGTTATTATTATCAAATATAACTTAAGTCTTTTTTCTCTTAAAATTAGTTAATAATAAATGATGTTAAATATGTGATTTAACATCATTTAAAATAATTGATGTCATTTTTTGTTTATTTAGCATCAATTACGGAAAAGTGATACTAACTTAAACTAATTTACATAATTTTAAAAAAAAAATTGATACAAAATGAAATTTTACATCAATTTAAAAATGATATCCTATCTACTGAATATTTTAAACATCAATTAAATAAATGAGGCAAACTTTACATCAAAAGAAGTGATGGTACAAAATATCCGATTTAAAAAATTGATATATATTATTTTTTTTAGAATTAGAATTATTTAGAATCGATTGATACAACATTTTTCTCTGCCTAGAATGTTTTGTTTTGCTCTATTTTCTATGCTAAGCTGGTCTAAGTGCTTCTCTCATCCTAAGTACCTATAAAATCTCAAAAAAACCTAAAAAGACTCTAAAATAGGAAACTCGTGTTATAAATGTGTAAAAACCACAATATATCAAATATTCACCTTCTCATGTGGTTATTTTGTTGAGTCTGAATTCTCTAAACACTATCCAAGTTTTATTCAATTGGGTAGACTATCCAGCTCACTCAAAATTTCCAACTATTTGGCAAGCCATCCTAGTTTTCTTTACATTATTTCAGAGTTATGGTCTCCATTTCTAAGAAAATGAAAAGGCTTAAGTATCCTCTAATATAACTTCATAAGTCCAACTACTTGAGTATTGAACAAAGAGTTAAAGAAGGGTTGGAGTACCTCCCTATTTTTCAAAGAAACCTCCTTAGAAGGCTCATAGTAAATGGCAGAAGTTGGCAACCGTAGAGGATGTTTATTAGGTCACCCTCCGAATCTTCTGGTAAATCGCATAAGTTAACATCTTATATGGTGGCCTACCTTTTATGGAAACAAAGAACCTCAAGGTTCCACAACTCAAGATCAATGACATTTGAAACACTCTTCAAGGAATTTGACAGATACATTCATGATAAGATATTTGCTAACCTTGACAAGAAGATTTTCAGAACTCTTCTATTAACTTCGTTTTCAAATTATATTTTAGCAATTTTGTTCTTTATACTCTTTTTAATTTTTTGGGGGAGTAAAAGAAAGTTATATTACCAAGTGTCATTAGCTCGACTGGTAAAGGTATTATAGGCAAAGTTTAGAGGTTACATAATCGAGTGACGCTTGGGACGGAACCATATAACATGCTTTGGTCCCGTGCTTAGGAGGATGTACGGATTTCGGTATAGAACCTCCTAATAATTCAGAAAAAAGAAAGAAATGAAGTTTTATTTCATGTAAATGACATTCCCTTAATTGGGCAATAAAATTCCAATTCATATTAAAAATACACTAGTATATAAGGGACATAGACCATTCCACTCGTTGCCAATTGGTTTTATGTTGGAAACCAATGAAATTATCATAATTAGCTCTCTCTTTTTTTTTTTTGTAAATAAGTTCAAGTTAGATGTTTACTGTTGTGGAGTTATGTGTGAGTATAACATTTATGTTTTCTTCTTTTGATTATTGCAGGGCTTTGTCAATTGAAGAACTTGCGAGCTTGATTTGAGTCAAAACAAATTAGCAGGCTTGTTTCCTTGGTGTTTTGATAGCTTGACCCAACTCTAAGTTCTTGATATCTCTTCAAACAAATTCAATGGGACGTTTCCATCTCGTATCGGTAGTTGTACTTCTATCAAGTATTTATCTCTCGCAGATAATGAGTTTGATGGTTTTTTCTCTCTCGGGTTAATCTCCAACTTCTCCAAGCTCAAGGTGTTCAAACTTTCGTCAAGATCTAGTAAACTACAGATGAAGACAAAAATATCCTGGCAGCCAAAGTTTCAGCTTAGTGTCATCGAATTACAGAATTGCAACTTGGAAACCATTCCTAGTTTTCTTCATCAACAGAAGGATTTGCGTCTAATTAATCTCTCTAACAACAATTTGACTGGAGAATTTCCCTCTTGGCTTTTAGAGAAATTTCCAAAACTCCGGGTCTTGCTTTTGCATAGCAATTCTTTCACGATGCTTCAGTTGCCAAGGCTACTACGTAATCACAGTTTGGAAGTTCTGGATGTCTCAGAAAATAATTTTGATCAACAACTTCCAAAGAACTTTGGAACAGTGCTTCCTAATCTATATCATTTGAAGCTTTCAAATAATGGTTTTCAAGGGAATTTGCCATCTTCATTCGGTGAAATGAAAAAGATCTTCTTCATGGACCTATCTTATAATAATTTCTCCGGCAGTCTACCAAAGAAATTTCTTATTGGTTGTGATTCATTGACGATTTTGAAGCTTTCATACAACCGGTTCTCTGGACAAATTTTTCCAAAACCAACAAATTTCTCGTTGGTCATATTGATTGCTAATAACAATCTATTTACTGAGATCGCAGATGGATTGCTTCATTCTATCTCTCTAGGAGTGCTCGACTTATCGAATAACTGCCTACAAGGTGTCCTTCCAAGTTGGTTTGGTGGCTTTCCTTTCCTTTATCTCTTCGTTTCGGATAATCGTCTGCATGGTACCTTACCAAGCAACCTTTTCAACATACCTACCGCTAAAATTTTGGACCTCTCTAGAAATAAGTTTTCAGGGAACTTGCCTTCACACTTTAGTGGTCAGTATATGAGCTTGTTGTACCTCAATAACAATGAGTTCAGTGGGACGATTCCAAGTACATTGGTAAAAGATGCATTGGTACTTGATCTGAGAAACAACAAATTATCCGGGAGTATCCCGCACTTTGTCAATAACCAAATTATTGTCGCTCTTTTGTTGAGGGGTAACAGATTAACAGGTCATATTCCTACAACTCTATGCGGTCTAAAAAGCATTAGGATGTTGGATCTTGCCTACAACAGATTGAATGGGTCAATACCTTCATGTCTTAACAACGTATCATTTGGAAGGTACTTAGACTATGAAATTGATGGTAAATCATCATATGAATTTTATGATCAAGAATTGGAGGTGTATTCAAGTATGTTGGTTTTACCACGTGAGTTTTATCCAAACTACACCGACTACTTGAGGTTCTTGGTTGAGTTTTCATCAAAGAGAAGGTATGATTCTTACAATCAAGAAAGTTTGATCTTCATGTTTGGATTGGATTTGTCTAGTAATGAAATCAGTGGTGAAATCCCAAAAGAGTTGGGGGATCTACAGAGAATACGTGCTTTGAATCTGTCTCACAATTCCTATCAGGTTTAATACCTCAAAGCCTCTCTAATCTAATAGATATAGAGAGCATTGATCTTTCCTTTAACGTGTTGCGTGAAGATATACCTCGTGATCTAACCAAGTTAGACTATATGGTTGTATTCAATGTGTCATACAACAACCTATCAGGCTCCATTCCAACTCAAGGCAAATTTTCCACATTAGATGAAACAAACTACATAGGTAATCCTTTTCTATGTGGATTACCTGTAAATAGAAGTTGCAATGAAAACAACTCTACATGTTTCAAGGAATCAGATTATCGAAGCAAAGATAACGAAACATTAATAGATATGGAGAGCTTTTACTGGAGCCTCGCAGCCACCTACGCTATATCATGGATGGTATTTATTGTGCTTATTTTCCTTGAGTCGCCTTCGCGCCGAACATGGTTTCGACTTGTTGATATTTTTATCGATTGGGTTAAATGTGCTTGATTTGGTGTATTTATCGTGGTATTTAAACTACATGTAATGTTTTTCATTTTGTAAGATATTCAAAGTTCATTATACTGTACACTATTTGGTATATCCTTTCACAAGTGTGCCCCTTGAATTTCGTTACTCTTTTGCATATCGAGAAATTGGATTCTCATATATTCCTAAAACACAAATAACCTTAAACTAGTCACTCAAAACTAACAAATTGATAGGCTCCATTCCTAGTCAAGGGAAATTTAGAACCTTGGATGAAGCCAATTAATTTATAATCCTCTTCTGTGTGGATCATTATTGTTCGGATCCCACATTAGAAGTGATGTGGTCATTCAAGGGGAGATTCCGACTGCTCCAACCGCACTAATCTAAGAGCAACCACAGTAACGACTCCAAGTTTGTCTCTATAACTGGTGACAAAAGTCCGAGCTCAAAATTTCAAACAGACTATGGATTTTACTCTAGATGAATTTTTTTTCTATACGAAGCTTTTGTAGACATTTGATGGGATAAGCGATTGGTTTAATAAAAATCTGAGATAGCTCATCTCGCTTGGTTCACTTCAAGCTGCCTCTAGCTAGCTAGATGAGGATTCAGTGAGTCTCCGTTCTCGTCGTGGTATTCAGTGCGGGGAAGAAATTCAACCCCTAGTTTGTTATGAAACGATTGCTACATCTTCCTCTTACGCATATTTGGAGGCGTGTATCAATCTTTTTTATTAAACACATGGTTAGGTGATTGATCATATATCCTTAAATCATTTCGTAATTTATGTTTTCTGTTTTATTTATTTTGCAAAAGAAATAAAATCACGACAAAAAAATAGCTTTCTTCACTTTTGCTTCTCCTTGACGCTTCAGCCATTGTTGAGTCATATCCAAAAAGAGAACACATCAACCCCATCTTAAACTCTCACTTTGGTCTAAAGATCTTTTAAGCCCTGTGGGAGTTTTCTAGAGTAAACGATGTACATTGGATCTGAACGCCCTGGATTTGGAGAAATATCAACGGCCTGAGGTGGTTCATATCCTCCAGCATAGTGAAAGTATGATCCGACAATGAGAGCGTGATCTGCGTCTCCAGTTGATGTCCATATTGAGATTGCTTTAGTGAAAAAGCAACGGTTCGAGAAGCTCATTACAGCGAGTCCTCCGGGCTTGAGGACTCTGTTCATTTCCTTGAAAACCACAAGTGGCTTTGTAAGATAGTCCACACTGACCTATTGACAAACATACATATTAGTAGGTAGTAACTTGAGAATCAACCAAGAAGCTAAATTGAGAAAGTTTGGTCTTACTTACCACATTGGTAATAACTTGGAAAGAATTGTCTTCAAAAGGCAGCTTCGGGTTGACATTTAAGTCTTGGACTATGTACTCGGTTAGAACCGGATTGCGTTTAAGTTCTTCTTCGTTCATACCCATTCCAACTATCCGTTTTTGCTTATACCCAGCTGGATAATGACTTACCTGTGTAAACATTGTAAGAGCAATAATCTAAATTTTCAACACACCAAAATTGTTAATTAGAGGATTTTCATTTGTGCGTACCCAACTACTACACATATCGAGTATGCTTACTCCCGGAGTACCACTCGGAGGCAAAACTGTGGAGTAATACTTTGTCAATGCAGCTATGGCTGGATCATCAATGTGTGTCACAAACCGTGGAGCTTCGTAGAATGTTGAATCAGACGACCTGACAAAAAAAAACCCCAGCAATATTTCAGACAGAAGTCACAAATTTAGGATGTCTGAGAGCAAACTACATGTACAGAGAACAAAACAGAGTAATACTCTATCTTACTCGTCATATCGCTGGAAATCTTCTTCTTTGAAAGGAAAAGTCTCGGGCCATTCCACCTTACTCAATGCCTATAATCAAACAGAACAAAAAGGTCTTAAGAAACTTCCAGAACATTCAAGACAAAAAGTTGTTGCTTTATCCATAAGCTAACGCAGTTTCAATTCCCAATGCCACTGATACGAAACCCAAATTGAACCAAAAGGGAAAAGACCTGTTCGACGGGAGAAGGATTCGTCTGCCTCGCGGAAGCGATGAAAGATTTACCAGACATGTTGTTCATCCACAACGAAACGCCCCCAAAACCACCCAGAACCACTCGGCGACGTGAAGAAGCGCGAATCCAACGGTTGAGAGGTTTCGAAGTAGCCGTCGAGAGATTCAGAGCAGAAGAAGCTCGAACAAAAGGGGAATTTACGGAGGAGGTAAAAAGCGGATTGGATCTGAGACCAAGAAAATTAGCCGTTTTCGACATTGTTCATTGATTGATGAATTTTATCTGATTTCGAAGACGATTTGGGGTTATTCGACATGACGATGAGATGGGTTTGGAATATGGATGAAGATGACGACTCTACTCTAGTGATCCAAACCACTCTTACGTGGTCGTTTCTCACTTTCCCACGCTTGTTGTGGGCCCCCTCCAAATGTTAACAAATATATCCGTTACTCCATAGTAAGATTGATTTTAATGACAAGGAAAAGGGGAAAAACAAAAGATTGTTTGGAAATTTTAAGTCAAAAATCATATAAAATTTTATTAATGTCAAATACTTTATCCTCTATATGAAATGAGATAGCATTGTCTAATAACGGTGTTGAATATTTTATTCAAACTGTTAATTCAATACAATGAGGTATTGAATTTATAATTAAAAGTGTGGTGGATTATTTGTGGTTGAATTTTGATTGAGTAAATTCAACACGTTGAAATTCAATTAAAAACAGTCTTATCATATGTGAATATTTGATGGATACAAAAAATTTATAGACAAGAAGATAAGATAAAAATTGAATACACGTTGTGCTTGTGTTATTAATGGATGCTGAATTTCTCATTTTTTCGATCTAAACTGTTAGGGGTCGGATTAGGCACCCTAACAACGGGTCTTATCCATACGTTTCTTCTCGGTCCAAAACAACAAGTGATAAGTCGACAATCAAACCAAGAGAGAGAAGCGAATAAGTCGAGTGGCTTCAGCACAACATTCGAGGCGACGCGTGAGAGATACCAACTCTCCTGCCATGAACAGTTCGGCCGCATACACCATGATGACCTATTCAACAACTAGTCGACCTACGAGGGTCTGTGAAACATATAAAGAAATGATGATCTCGAAGCAAGCGTTCACAGGTGAACGAGCCTCATTACTCGCGCATCCGTCCCTATAAATAGGAAGGAATAATCAATGAGTAAGGGACACCGAAATCTACCAATAAGCCTCGGAACTAGGAGAAGTGATATATCTTAGATTGTATTTAACATTTCTCCCGACCCTAGTCGTTAAGTGTTAGGTTTCGATCTTAGCCAATATTCAATCTTGTAATCCGAACTGTGCTCTTCGAGGCAATATCAATCCAAACATACTATTCAGAAAACGCTTCGTTCCCAAAGCTTTATCTCATCATTTGAACTCCGACCCCGATTCTCGATCTACTTTCTTATCTCGATTTGCACTGAACTTCCTCGGTTCAACATAAACTGTTTAAGATCAATTATTGTATATTAAATTATATATATTTTATTTTTATATCAAAATTCATCATTCTCATATTCTAGAAACACATACTTATTTCGTTAGATTTGAAAAAAAGAATCATATATTTTTATCAATAATATTTTTACTTAAAACTCCAATAAACTCTTGTTTTGATCATTTTTCGTCTTTGTAGTGAAATGGATTTTAATAATAACCCTTACGACATTCAAAATTCTTCTTGTTATCCTTTTTAACTATTCAAATCCCAAAATTGTTTTATTTAAAATCAATCTTTCAACCAACATCAAAATATATCAAATTATGGTTTATTACCAAATTTCTTGACGTTGTTAGCTATTCCAAACTATCATCCATGTTACGGTTCGGTGATGTCATATTCATCTCAACCACCTTCTTATTCTTCTAGTTCAACAAGTAATGAAATTGTTCTAGATGTTAGAACAATTGAATTTTCTGAGTTTTCTATTCACATAACTCTTGGTAGTATGAATGTTGTTAATAAATCTACTCCAAATGCAAAAGATTCAGCTTTTGCTCTCCGAAAAAGCCTCAAATGAACCACTGAACAAATTTGGTGTTGTTAAGTGAGTGAATCAAATATAGAACAAACATAATTATTAGCAGAAAAAAAAATCATTTTGAGGTAAAACTGTTGAGTGTTGTAATGAACAAGCCATTTGCTCATTTGATCCTCTGCATAGTGGAGTTTCGCTCATAATCATTATAATTACGTGAAGAAACAACTGATAACATGGATTGACGCTCATGATAACGCTAAGCATATGCAGCACGACGGTTGGTTGGAACATAACCATTATAAAGTGAGAAAATTGAGAAGATGTGGAATGTTAATCAGTGAAAACAATGGATTGAATTTTTTTTTTTTTTCATTGTACACATGTTTTCGGTTGGAAAAATGAGACGTGTATTAATTATATAATGGGAGGATTACTTATCTAGTATGAAAAAGTTTTAAAATTACTAGACTAGTATTAACTTTTTGACCCTTAAAATGAGTTTTTTTCGTACTCACAATAACCTTAAAACATTTGACAGGAAAAAACATATTTACGAAAATGCCACATTCCCAGCAAAACAAATCCGCAGATTATTTTTTAAAAATCGGCAAACATGTGTCGAAGATTTTTTTTTTTTGCGGATTTATTTTGCAGATTTAAATGTTTACGGATTTTTTTTTACAGATTTTATTGTACTTGTTGTAGATTTATTGCAGTAAAAAATTACTAAACTAGTACAGTAAAAAATTACTAAACTAGTACAGTAAAATCCGTAGTGTAACAAATTTGTTTATAGTGTAACAGATTTAATTTTCTGCAGATTTTTTTTGCGGATATAATTTTTTTTGCAGATTTAATTTGAAGATTTGTTTTTCTTTGTCGAAGATTTTTACGCGGTTTTGCAGTTTTTTCATAATTTGCGGATTTATTTTGCAGAGTTAAATTGTAGTGTCGAAGATTTAGTGTATTTGGTGTAGATTTATTTAACTCTACAACACTGGCAAACATGCTCAAAAAATTATTAAAAGAGTATTGTAGTGTAACAGATTTATTTCCTTTGTTACAAATTTATTTAAATTTTACGGATTTTTGATATCTGATAAGGTGGCAAGGGACTAATGGTTTTTTTTTTTTGCAGATTTGTTATTAACTATCCAAAAAAAAATTGTACTTTTTTTAAAAAAAAACAAGAATTTTATTTTGAAAATTTTTTTAAAAATTTTTCTAAAAATTGGACGAATTTTTTTTTTAAAAAAAAAAGTTAGGATTTTGAATGTCACTTTTAAAAAAAATTTAAAATTCAATTTCAATGTCACTTTTTAATCAAAATAAAAAAATTCTAACTTTTAAATTTTAAAAAATTTTCCGTGTATTATTAAAATTTTAGAAAAAAAAATTTCAAAATAAAATTATAGTTTTTTTTTAAAAAAAATACGTACAAAAATTTTCAATTTTTATTTTAAAAAACCAAGATATTATTTTGATTTTCAAATACGTAATAAAATTAATGTTTAAAAAAATAAATTTTTACTATTTTTTGATTAATTCACTAAATATTGTTAACTTTTTACTAACTTAGTATAAGGGTATTTTTGTATTTTAAAACCTCCTTAATACTAGTTTTATAAAAAGATACTAACTTAATAAATACACTAAAGATGGAAGTAAATTTCACTTATATAATTTGATTATTTGATTTCAAATTATTATTTCAAAGTTGTTTGGTGTAGAGAAAATGTGATATGATTGGTTGTTAGATATAGCATCTTAAAATCTAAAACTTTTGATTTTCACAATCTAAAAATCAGTCACATGTATGTAATTTCAACCTAATACCCATCCGTCAATAACCTCCTATAAATATTACATCAGCGTCAATAACCTACTATTATCATCGGCGAAACACTAATATCCCCTACTGTGTATATTATCAATTCTTCCGGATCTTAATCAAAGCCAAAATGACCTATAAGATCTATAATCTTACAAATCAATTTCTAAGAGAACTACCATAATACCATTTAAAGCAACATTTCGAGCAATAAGGAAAACACCTATGTTTGTTGCAGCGGATGTAGAAACATGGGGAGGAGCAGAGGATTATAAACTTCGGCAATGTAGAAGCTAAAGGAAGGACATGCATGTTCTTGGTTTGTTAAAAGTTCCAACAACCTCCAAAGATAACACAGTGATATTTGTGGAAGATAAATCATTTAATATCCCAAAGAAAAACGCTCGAACACATTAATTTCCTTAAAATATTCAGTTTTTAAATTAGTATATCATTATCGTATAAATATGAATCAATTACGAATAATATTTTGAATCCTCGTTTCGTTTCTCACAGTACTCTTAAGGCTCACAGCAATGGAAGACATTGAAATCGCAGTTTGGGGATATACTTTGTAAAAGCAACTTCGCTGTATGCTCTTGTCGCACCACCTCATTCTTCTTCTCCACCAACACCGCTCCGACGATCCTCTCGAACCCTTCGCCTCCACCACGAGCCACAAAATCAACCAGCGCCGCTTGTACTGGGCCCAAACTAGGATTAAACGCCACGGATTCCATGTACCATCCTCTATACACCTTCCCCTTGCAATCCACCAGCGCCGCTCCCGACGGACACTTGCTGTACGGCGCGTATGATCTGTTCGCCGCCGCCAGACCCGTGCTCTTCAGGTCAGAATCTGGACTAATCTCTTCCTCTGGGAAATCGGAATCGATATCCGCGAGAGTGAGGCGGTTATCGCGCGGCTCGAGAAGGAGAGGGACGTCTTTCTCGAGGAGATGTCCGGGGCCGAATTTGTGTGGAAGGAGGCTCTCGAGGCGCACGAATTTGTTTCCGCCGTTTGCATTAGTGATTAGGATATTGATTTCGGAGGCGTCGCGAATTTCCTGAAGAAATTGGCGGCAGTGACCACACGGGGCGCCGAAGAAGGAGCCGTGAGAGGAGACGGCTAAGTAACGGAGATGTGGCTCTGAGTGAAGCGTGAGGTTGGTGACGAGGAATTGCTCGGCGTGGATGGAATGGTGAAGAGGAAGACCTGGGAATTCGACATTGACACCTAAGAAGATCCGACCCGATGACCCGAGTCCAACGACTCCCACTTTGAAATTGGAGACTGGAGGACGAGCTAGTGAAATCGCCGCTTCGATCAGCAACGGAAGATGCTCCGGGGTGGAGACGCCGGCGGATTCTGCTTCTTCTGGAGAGATGACGAAGCTGTGATGTTCCATTGCCTGATCTTTGCTCGTGTTCAGAAAATAGATGAGAAGTGAGTGGGACTAAGTCTTTCATATTGAATTGTATTTTCTTTCTTTTTCTTAAACGGTGTTTACGCACACCTAGCACTTCAAAACATAAACGTAACGTAATCGTTATTCTTAGGATCCACTATCAATGCAAACGATGACTCGTGTTCCATCTTTTTAAGCAAAGTAGTTAGGATTATTTTTCAGTGATTTAATGAAGAGTTATGATTTACTGTGATTGATGAATGTCACTATCCCGTGGTTACCTCACCACTTGGTTTTGGTCTTCTTTCCCAAATAGTATCGTTAAATCACGAATTGCCTGTGCTAAATTGTTGTTGTTAGATTTTGTCAAGAACAAAAAAAGGTGGCAAACTATTGTTCATTAGTCGTAACCCTTAATTTTTAACATATTGATGGTTTGAATTTGAATAGTTACAGAGATAAAATTTAGGAATTTTATTCATACAATGCTAGTTCAAGTGTGGCAAAGTGCAGTGTCGTAGTGGCTGAGGGTTACGTTTTAGTTATAATCAGGTTCAAGAGTCCAGGGTTTATGTAGGTATGTGGATAAAAAATGATAATGAAAAAAAAAAAAATTATAAATTTTTTGATAATGAAAAAAAAAAAAAAAAAATTTTTTTCAAATATTTATTTTTATATATAAAAAAATTATATTAGGTTCTAAACGATGATCATTTTGTTAGGCAAAGAATGAAGAACAAAAAACGGAATATAATTATTGTTTCTACACATTTGATTCATAAAGCTAGTATGTATTTCAATACTTTTACAAAATACTAAATGTGCAAAACAAGCTAAATAAACACGGGAATGGCATCTAAGTTGTAGAAAAGACTCAAAATTTTATCTAAAATGAATGTAAAATATGATGGTATAAATCCACGCTGTCTTCAAATATGGTTGATTTCTTGCAAGGCTAGGAAGATGTAGATGAAATGAGGAAAAGACAAAGGGTGTTTCCCTGTATCTTGTGGAAGATATGAAAAGCCACAAATGTCTCTCTTTTTTTTTCAGGTAATCAACTTTTGTTAATAAAGCATAGAGGAGAGCATTTGAAAGTTGCAAATACTTTGATATAATTAATTTGTTTTGCTAGATAACATCAAGAAAAAGATTTTATCATAGTTGAATTCTTATATTTTATAAATTGATCATATCAATATTAAATAACTTTTTGTTAGAAATATATGGTTTCAATTGGTGACCAAAATTTATAGAAATAATAAAAAGAAGTGTTTTAGTCCTCAAAATTCACACCATGTAACATTAATTTTTGATCAATTTTTTGAGATATGGGTCCCAAATCATTTCCTCTTCAATGATTTGTGTAAGTTATGAATGAGATCTTTTGCAAACTTGGTATTCCTAGTCATTAATTTTCCATTAGATGCAGAGTCAAGGGAAACATGATACATCCAATCTCCTTTGAAGAAGTTGCTTAGTAGTTATTGCTCGGTGAAACCGTGGTGAACACAGACCTGCTGGTATTTCTTGAAATGGATCATTGCTGATTTGAACGCCTCTTTTGGTCCTTGCTCGAATGTTGAGATCATAGTACGCAGCTCCTCAGATTTCACATCATCACATAAATAGATGAGAATGCCTTCCTTGTCTCCTCCGATGTAGTCAACGACCCAACAAGTAAAGTGTTCAGGCAGCTCAGAGCTTCTCCAGCAAGAGAATATGGGAAGAGCTTGCAATGTAAGTTATCGCTGCTTACACTATTCGCCTTGATTTTACCTACAATTTCTTCAAACTTCTCAATGTGGTCCATAGGATGCTCTACAGGTAGTCCATGAAACTGATTATGTCCCATCATAGCATAGTACTGAAGTTTCAGCTCAAAGTCATTCCTCTCGAGTCCCGATGGTTTAATCACAGAACGATTGGCGTAAAATCTATTTGGATCGTCGAGGTCAGCAAGAGGGAGAGCTGCAACCTCTCCATTTTTTAGCATATCCCCAATCAAGTTACCGTTCTGCACTTATGGAACAACAATCCTAGCAGCATCAATTTTTTGACTAGATTAATTGTACCTATTACCCTCATGATCAACCAACTCTCCAACATCATTCGCTCACTAATCACTCTCTTAACCATTTTGGCTTCTTTCCCTAAAAGTCAAAAGGAAAAGAAAAAGAATACGTAAGTAACTAAAACAAAAAAGTAAAAACCTAGACTAAATCTTAGTACTAAAAACGTATTGGTCTTAACCGATTTCCCGATAGCGGGCCAAAAACTTGATAGGGACTAAGTTTTACCCTAAAAATTACAAGTGCACATCAAAGACAATTGTAGTATTTAGGGGTCGAATCCACAAGAATTTGGTAAGACACAAAGATTTCTATATTCAGATTAATCTAAGCTATGCGAATTGTAATTCAAATGCAACAAAGTATATAAAATAACGGTTGTAAATCAGATGGGAAAAGCGGTAAACCTAGGGTCGTTAAACCAAAATTTTACGATATAGCAAACTGAATAATTGTTATACATGATGATAAAAACTTAACGAATAATACAATATTTAGATACCGAAATATGAGTAACAAGAAACGGTTTGTGCGAAGGCGAGACACTCTATTCTTAATTCTTTAATCTCCAGTAGTGTGACGGTTTTGATGCAATCAGAATCCCAAGATACAATCGCACTGTCGACTATTCTGCAACATTCGAGAATAGAAGCTAACAAACTCAAACTCTACGTTTTAATCTCAGACACAAAAAAAAACAAAAAGAGAGAAGAGACTCATTGTATTTTTTTTTCATTCTTTTTTTCCTAATTTTTCCATGAAAAAGTCCATGACTTGAATATATAAGTCAAGTGCTTAACATAAGCCTTAAAGAGGAGAAGACCACCATTATAAGAATTCATCTTCACATCAATAATGATTAAATTCTTGTAAGTTACACATTCAATTCCAATTGAGTATGGAGTTACAACATCAAAGAAAATAGATGATGGGGCTGATTGGTTGTGGCTGTGGGAGCTGTAGAGAGCCAAAATTTTGTCTACAGCCAATTGATCAAACCAATCAAGCTTTTCATCTTTTTAAAAGTCCACAACCATAACAAACCAACATTGGCTGTAGAAAACACTTTTTTCACAGCCCAAAAAATGGTGCTTTCTAGATATATTTTCTGTCATCATTACGTTTATATATAATTTATACATATGGATGACATATTTTGAAGACAAATAATATTTCGTTACACAAACAATACGATTCATCAATAAATAAATAAAATAAATATATATAACAAAAAATATATTTATGCCATCATTCGCTTACACATGTTATAATACTATTCACATTGTATTTTTTATATATATATATCATATGGACGTGTATATAATATTTATATAAATTTACATATTCATAATAAATGAATTTTCTTTTTGTTAAAACTAATCCTTAAAATTTACTATTTCATATGTAATTAAATTGCAAGCTACTTATTGCTACAAAAATTAATTAATTAATTTTCTAATTTGGTATTTGTTATTAAGTAAATTTAAATTTTAAAAAATCTATAGCATAATTAATTGATATTTACCAATGAGACTTTCATTTTAAAAAGCCAGAGTCAAAATCCTAAAACTATAGAAAAAGAACTTACAGTCTAAATTCTACGGCTGAAAATCAAAAGTTACAGCTGTTATCAATCAAGTCTGATATATATGTTGACTCATTCAACTGAATTTAGACAAAAAAGATATTATTCTTTGCCAAATTCCAAATCCCCAGCCTAGCCTATCTCATTTTTCTAATTTCTCCACTTTATACACAAAGGAGTTCTACCTCATGTTTTCAATGTGGAATATTTTACAAATATTAGATTTTAACCTTTACAAGCAACTTATTTTGAACCATCATTTCTCATTCAAATGAATTTCGTTTTTGTCATATGAATACACTATCTCATAGTGCTCACAACAAGGAATCCAAGGACTTCAAGATTCGGTTATTCCGACAACTAAGTTGCTTAGAAGTTCCGCTGGAATATTGGCCAAAGCCGTTTGTCCAAAAATAGTTCCAACAAGAGTAATTCCTAAGGTAAATATAAATTGTGATTAAAAAATTAATTAGGGTTTTCTATTAAGAACCGTGTAGAATTCAAAACACGGTTATACGCTCTCCAACTTTCGCGGAACGAGACATTTATGCCTAGAAACTAGAACACTACGTTTTCTATGAGAATCTTCTAAATCTAAACATACAATAAATTCAAGTTTGATATGTTCACAAAGTTCTTAAATCGAATTTCCTACGAGTTTAGGCTACTTTGTTCACCTAATATAGATCCAATAATTAACAATACTTTCGCATCTATTAATTAACCTTAATTATATGTGATAAATTTAGAACAAATAATTGAGAACAATCAAATACAAAGACTTGAAGAGAAAGCTCCTAAAACAACATTGTCAATGCTCAGACAATCCGGAATTTTTATCTCTTCCTATAGCATCCTAAATTCAATTTTAAAATCGTAAAATCGCACAACAAAATAAAATATTTATAATTATACATTTTTAATTAATGTTCCTAAAAGTGTGTTTTAAATTTTTAATTACGTTTAAACACGTTTGCCTTAACCCAAATTAGCTCATAATTACTCGGGGAATTTTAGTTACCCAAAATTATGACCCAAATCCTCTGAAGTAGAAGATGCTTTCTCTTAAGCAAAAACAAAGAAGCAAAAGGCGAAGTTTTCTATTAGAAGATGCTCATAAACGACTAGCCTTTATCACCTCTTTGTGTTCTAGTTCTTCAGAATTTTCCATTTCTTTTTTTTTTTTGTTAAACAGAATTTTCCATTTCACTTTGTATAACGAAATTATTAAAAAATGTGGGAAGAAGAAGAGAAACAAAGCTTATCTATGTGCTGCTCTATTTTCTCCCATGAAGAATTCTCTAATTCTTCTCATTGATTCCCGATACAACACTCCAACACTCGTTTCTGCATGTCAATTCCAAAAATGAATGTTTGAGTATTTTTAAAATATTATAATAAATATAAATAAAATGATTAGCTTTTTTTTCTTTTGGTGAAAGAAAACTCTCTAATTATATATACGATTTTTTTTATAATTTCATGTTTCATCTCTAATAGTTCTGCCAATCACTTAAATGTATACACTGATCAGAGCATAGATCTTCAACAATATACTATTCATTCTTTCGAGACCATAATATCAGCTCCCTTGACGTGAAACAAAAAATTGTGCTGAACTTACCGCCAAGATTACCTTAACTTTTAATATAAATATTTTTTGACATCCACTTTTTTGTATGTAAGATGGTTGAGAAGTAGAAAAACAATGTTTCTATTAAGAATCATAATGTCAAAAAAAACAAAGACAGACTTCATTTTGTAACAAAAAGTTAAAAGTTGAGTCCTTTCTTCACGAAGTCACGAAGCGCAATATAACAATGCGTGGACTGAAAAATTTACAAAGCGAATTGATGTAAAAAAGTTTAATTGGACCCTGACCTCTTACTAAGAAGAAAAATGTCCAAAGAGGAGTTCACAAAACTAGGTTTTGCTTAAAAAAGGTAAATATTGAGACTTGGTTGAGAAGAGTGAAGACATAAAAGTCGACGTCTCTTTTTTTGTTCACGTCATTCTAAGACTACACGTAGTTTCTAAATCAAGTTCATTGTATTTGTAAGCCACAATCTTTAAAGGACCAATGTGCCAGTAAGGTCTCAGATTTGTGTCTTTAAATTAACATCCGAATCCTTAGTTTTAATCGCAGAGAGCACAAGTTCCTTTTTTAGCATCATGTTGATGTTCCTCCACATGATGTTCACAATGGCTACGTACACCAATTCTGGAAGGCAAAACCGGACAATACTTTGTTTCATTTGTTAAGAGGAAGAAGAAAGCGACGAAGCTGTTGTGTTCATTGTCAACTTCTCTTCATCATCTTCCAAGACAAACAACGTCTCTGTATTTCTACACATACCATGAACCAGAACAAACGGCAAACCAGCCAAAAACCCGATAAAAATACTGCTGGTTATGTCGGTTAATAAAAATGTACCGATCGTGAGGACCAACAAAACCAAAACCAAAGCAGAATCGTCAATCACACTACCAAATATCGCCATCGGTTCATTATTATTCCGAGAGTAGATGTATATCCATGCGACTATCAAGATAAAAGAAGACGAAAAGGTGGAGCGGTTGCAAGAGCATGCTGGTAACAATGAAGATAGCAATGTAGTTGGTTCGGAAGATCATGGCGTTGGATTTGATTCGTTCGGCGGCAACGCTAAATGAGAGAGGAAGGCTAAAGGCACTAAACTGGATAAACTCAAGCCATGGCCTTTGCGAGCTAAGGCCTAACGAGATCACCTCTTTGGCTCGTCCTAATAAGCTCAGGTTTGATGAGGCATTTTCTTGGGATGGTATAGTGCCATAGGTTGTCATATTCTTTCACAAGCGACCAACAGGGGAAAGGAAAAGAGAAATAGATAACATAAACACATGAGGCAACTATGGAGAAAAGAATGTAAAGGTACCTAATTTGAAGAGATAAATCTGTATTGTCTCTCTTTTTGGGAATAATTTATTTGAGGACACCAAAAGAGAAGTAATAATAGAAAAAACGAAAAGGATGAATACCCTTAAACTTCTCCTAGCAAAACCTTAATGCTATAATAAGGCTGTCTACAGAAGACAAAGTTGTTTGATATATATACCAGTGAATCCATTTTGAAGTTGGAGATGCATCCTTGAAAATAGTCTCTACTGGGAGCTAGCATCTGAAGCAATAGCCTCACCACGATAAACCCTCCATGGTCCTCGATAGAATATTGGTTTCATCAGAGGCACCGTTTTGCCTGGATGTTCTTCCCAAAACTTCTCCTGTTTATTGAATCAGAGAGCTAACAATAAGTTTACAGTCGAACAAGAAGACTTATTCTAGTTATTGATTGACATAAAAGTAAAACAGTGGAAACACATTTGATAGGAAATCAACCACAACGTAGAACCCTAAAGAACTATGGATTGAGAATTTCATCTACGTCAATTTCTGATTGATACCCTAACGCACTGCAGATAAAATCGAATGTTTAAGAAGAATTTCCAGGTAATCTCATTTTGAACCCTAACATTGCAAATCATGAAAATCCGAGATCGAATGCATTGAATCAGATAAATCCGAGCCGAGTCGATGGCACTACGAAGCTTACCTTGTAAAGCTGCTCTGTAATTGCAGCGCCGATGACGCCGGTGTAAAAGGCGGCGACATAGATAGTAATCAAAGTGGTGAAGGTTTTGGGACGACGGTAAGGTTCGATCATTTCCCATACAGCAAACCTCTCGAATTTGTTGTACTTATAATCCGCGTATTTCCTCCATACTTGGCTCCATATTCCTTGCATCTCTCAGTTTTCTCCTTTCTTCCTCTGAGAGAATCTGGAAACAGGCGACACTTCAAAACTTTAAAACGTTTACCAAACACCCCTCATAAGTCCTGTAACTTTTATTTTCCACCCCCCGACTTATCTATCTTTATACATATGACTATTCTGATTTTTAGTGTTATCGCAATTTCGCCTACAAGCCTTTGTAATTGATTTTTCAACATCGTTCGTTAAATTGAGAATTTTACCCCAAAACTATGCAAATTTGGAGTTTTTAGACCCCATATTATATATGATACATGCATTCACCAATAAGTTTTGCTTGAATAGCAATAAAGACGACTAGTGAAGAATACACTTGCTATTAACTGTTAACAAAGAATCATAACAGACTTGAGGAAGTATTCTTTTACACCAAACAAAAAATGACGATATACAGATATTTGAGCTCAGTAGTATTTGCTTGAGAACAATCAAAGATTGTTGTAGTAATAAATCTGAAGTTCTCGTACTTCATTTTGATCCAGCTGGTTTAGCTGATAAAGATTCCAAGGTGAACTCTTCAGGTCCCTTGGCTGGACCAATGCTGCAACGAGCGGTATTATGCAGTTTGATGGCATCTTTTATCTTCTGAAACTGAAAATAAGAAAAATTCAAAGAAAAGAATGTCAAATTAGTAATCAGAGACCAACCATATGCATTCAACCGGTTTTGTAGGCATCAAATTAGAAAAAGGTTGATACCAAAATGCCCAACGATATCGATATCAATCTAGCTATTTCAATTATTTGATAAATTCTATCAAAAGAAGAACACTGAGGCAGTTCTGTTAAGATCGATGGTAAAAGCAACAAGGCAGCTTCTTTACCTTAGCGAGAGAACACGAGAAGGATTCAAGCTGGCCATCAGCTCCACGGTAAAAGTGGAAATAAGGAAGTACTTTAACGTTCAAACTCTTGCACATTGGTTTATTCTCATCAAAGTTTACTTTGAGGAACAATATATCCGGATTTTCCACTGCTGTCTTGCAAAGCTGAAAATGTTTCAAACAAACACCAACAAGTATCTTATTTGAGAATTCCTAAAGAGAAATGAAGTTTTTATATAGAGAAATGACGTAATTTGAACAAACCTTTGGGAACAATGCTCTGCAAGAAGCACACCAAGTTCCATAAAACTCTACAATGACTAATCTTTCGCCGGCTTCGCTTAAAGCTTTCAAGAATTCTTCAGTAGAGTGAATGTCCACCATGTTAGGTCCTGCATTCCTCTCCCACCATTTTGGTGGCTCTGTCTCAGCTACAGCTTCATTTACCTTAACCACAAACACATATCTAATTGGATCAATTCTCAAAAGAAAAATTGAAACTGTTATTCTCTACTAATTTCTATTCTTCTAAACTGGAATGAGATTCTATACCGTATTCTACACACTACCAGATATCAGTGAGATTCACAATTTCACATAACTTAGCTTCTAACGAACTACTAGATATCTGAAAGTGAAACATTGAACTAAAATTTGCCTCAATTAGTTTCCAGATTTTCAGTGTATAAGTCCAAATTCACGTTTTCGATCCCTAGCTACTGGCGAAAGACATGGAGATCACATTTGCAGAACAGAAATCATAAATCGGATCAAGAGTCAACCATATTCTAAAGCCAAGACATGTTTACCTTGACGCGAACCACCTGGCTCTTGGGTCGTCTAAGGGGACTATGGCTTCCGAGACGAGGAGAGGGGTAATGAGAAGACGAGCACGAGAGAGAAGATGAGAGCAGACGCAATCTCTTGTCAGAATTCGGATTCGAGTTTGGAGGTAGGTAAGGTTGCAGAGAATTCAGAGCCGTGGCAAAGGAGGTGAAAGACGAAGATACGCGAAGGGCCTGAACCGACGTCGCCGATAATCGCACAACTCCAGCCATCTAAATCCGAGAGATATAGTGAAGATACCGAGATTGTTCTTCGCCGGGAGATCCTCCTGGAAAAGAAGATTTCTCTAAAAAGATCAGAAACTGTCTGGTTCAGATTCCAGTGATATTTTCTCTCGTCATCTCTCTCTGTCTCCAAAATTTACATAGACGCGATTTTAACAGAAAATTGGCGTTTGGACCACCGTCATCCATTTGGCGTCTTGTAGATGCGTCAGCGTTGAAAATTTGTAAAACGCCTTATGTTTGTAACAGTGAACGCAGAACAGTAAAATGATTTATGGAATACACTGTCTAGGAAAGTAAAGCTTTTTTACGCACACGAGAAATTATGAGTCTCTAATAGGGTGGGCATATTTCCCGAAACCCGAACCCGAATCCGGATCCAATCCAAACAAACTGGTTCGGTACGAATATGGGTTTATCGCTAATAATCGATTGATACTTATATTGAAGATCCATTGGGTTTAGGTTAACCCGAATCGAACTGAACATAACTGGATTTCTTTTGAAGTCTGAAATTATAAAGCTTTTTGTAATAGAAATATTTGAAAAATACGTCTAATCGGCAGTTAAAATATTAAAAAAAAATCGAAGAAAAACACGAGAATTTCATCGTCCAAAATATCTAGAATTCTCACCCAAAATCCCAGACGGCAAAATGAGTATAGTTTCAGATTCTCTAAGAAATCTGATAATCATGTTCAATAAGAAGTTTGACAACATATTGAGCAATAGATTATTTCTATGGTAATTCTACTGCCCAAAATATCAAAATATTAGTCTCCAAAAAATTCTAGTATCAAACTTACCATAACAAATTGCGTATCCGCCAAAGCTCCATTGATTTTTATGGTTCCCAAGTTGCAAGGGATCGAAAATGGTCATGGGTCACTCATCTTCTCAAGAATTCTTGACCATGCCAAATTTTCTTGATCTTCTACGTTAAACATCCCCATTGTCTCAGTGGCTTTTTCCTTGTTGTTTGTCATTGATCTCACCAAGGTTCTTATCTTTTCCATGATTTCAATGCTCAATGTAAACGGTAGCTCAATAGGTTCTCGTTCCACAGCTTCCTTGAACATCTCGTATTCTTCTAGTTGAGCTTGGGTGAACCTTGTTTATGGGAATGGGATTCTTCGGGTTTGTGAAGATGAACTTGGTTAAGTCCTTCCCTGATCATTGATTTCGAGTTTACCTATCATCTTTTCGATTTTAGACACTTCAGCATCGACCGATAGAGTGGTCGATACTCTTTTTTTCTCTTATGGCCGTTCGATATCGATCGATGCATAGGTCGATATGACCATTCTATCTATCGATATTTCTCATGATTCGGCCCTTCTTTGTTTGTTTTGACTCCCGTATATCTTCACGGCGTTTATTCCTTCTTCATTATCCATCTTAAACATCCCATAATCCTCTTCTTCACTCCACTGATTCTCGAGTTCAAAATTCGCTTCATCCTCTAGCCATGTTTCAAGGAATTCGGATATGAATTCATTATCATTATCAAAGTTCTCGGGGTCTCTTAACCAACCTTGAAACTCCTCGTATCCTTCCTCTTCGTCCCCTTTATCTTCTCTATTGATCATTCCACATAAATCCTTGGGGTTTTGCTCGGGTTTACCGGGAAAAGTTGAAGCGGAAACTTGAGTTGTTTGGCCTATGTCGGTCGTTCTTCTTTTGAGAAGTGTCATATTGTTTGAGAGCTTTTCCATCTTAATGTTTAAGTTAGCATAGCATCCGTCAATTTTCTTGTTCATTACTCTGAGACTCGTTTCTACCTTGGTGGCTATGTCGTTCATCTTGGTGGACATTTCAGTTGAATGATTCCCTTGACTCTCCACTACTTGCTTCAAGATTGAATTAGTACCTTCATATTGGGAAATTGAATTCGACGTTTGAGCTTGATAGTTACCACCTTGATTACCGAAACTGTTGTACCCATGATTCCTTCTACAACCTTGGTTGCTATAGCCTTGGTTGGATCTACCGAAACCGCCTTGGTTGTTGTAACCTTGAGCATATTGGCCATTATTTGCAACAAATTTCATGTCTTTTACTTGGTAGATTTCTTCTTCTTGTGCCATATTGGCACTTCTCTTGTTGCCTTGAACTTGTTGAGCCATTAATAAGGATTGCTCCATCTTCTCGGAAATTTTCTCGATTTGTTCCTTAAGCTCTTTCAACTCCGAGGTATCGGTTCCATTTTTGTGCAGATTTGTTAGCACGTGCTCCGATTAAGCTAGATTTTCAATGATTTTCTCTCCTTGGCTAATGGTGAGATCCGCGAAACTGCCTGAGCTGGCTGTTGTTATAGCTAACCTCCATTGAGGCTGACATCCTTGGTGAAAGGTGTTTAGAAGTTGGTCCTTTTTGAAGCCATGGTGAGGGCACTTGTTTGTGTACCCCTTGAATCGCTCTCATGCTTCGAACAAATCTTCGTTCAGCCCCTTAGCGGAAGGTTGATATATCGTTGCGGAACTTTATAGTCTGTTCTCGGTTGAAGAATATGCTGAGGAATGCTTTCTTACAGTCTTCCCAAGTCCTTCTCGAGGCGCTCGGTACATTTTTCTCCCAATGACTTGCCTTATCCGCCAAAGAGAGCGGGAATAAAGTCAGCTTGTAAGCATCGGCGTTAGCTCCATTGGTTCTTACAGTTTGGCATATTCTTTCGAACTTTTTGAGGTGATCCAGTGGATTCTCGTGAGACATGTCGTTGAACCATATTGAGCATGATCCCCTTAATGTCGAATTGATTGCCCTTTCCTTGCGGGCTTTATATTCCCGTTTGTGATGGCATCAAAGTCGGTTCATCGTATCTTCCGATCAGTTGCTTTGGTCTTGACATCCATCTTCATCAACATTTTCGATCCGGTCGTCCATGTTTGACGTTTGAGAGGTCTTTTTGCGGTATCTCTTCAATTTCCTAATGGTGCGCTCAAGTTTAGCAATGTATGTGGGTGGAATGAGCTTTTCCTTCAATGTTTCTTCTTCGCATTCAACTTGAAAACACAAAAGAATAATGAGGGAACTCTTGATAGTACGTCCTTGAAAATTAAAAATAATAATTTATAAATCAAACATAATGTTTTGTATCGATCGGTATAGAGTCGATACAATACTACTGTCGACCCATATAGGGTCGATATAACCTAACTAGATAAATGGTATTCTAGAGAGATTGAATATCGACCATTATATGGTCGATACAGACTTGTGTTGATCGATACAGACTTGTGTCGATCGATACGGGGTCGACACAAGTTGGTTTAGCCAGATGGACGCGTGGTATCGGCTGATATCAGGTCGATACAAAGGGTGTATCGACCGATATAGTGGTCGATATTGGTGGGCGAAGTGATATATATATATATATATATATATATATATATATATATTTTTATATAAATACATAATAGATAAAATCCGGTAAAACGATTCGGTTTTAAACTTTTTGATAAATCTTGCCAATTGCTCCCTGACAACGGCACCAAAAACTTGACGTGTCGGTGTTTTCAACTTTTAAATTTATAAACACCTCAATTTTAGCCCAAGTATAAGCTATACTCATTGTAGAAATTGAGGGATCGAACCCAAAGGAGCCTGGAAGTTATCAAATCGTTTGAAAACCGTTTCAAAAGCGGATTTATGAAAAGAGGGGTTTTGGTTGATGGTTTATGGTTTGTGGTAGTGATGCTACCCAATTAAAATATATACTAAGATAGAAATGTGAATTTCCGAGGGATAAGTTTCGGTTTAATAGGGATTTTAGGAGACTAACTAGCTAAGGTTTTGTGCTTTGGTTAGGGACTCGTTTCAAAAGTGGTTTTACTCGGTTAACCCGATGGCGTCTCGGTGATAACCGGTTCGTTAAGTGTTTTTTTTCTAACAACGGGCCCCATTGAGAGAAATAAACAACTAACGGCCTTAATTAACTACAAGTGATTTTGCATTTCCTAAAGTGGCTTTCTAATTCTAATCTCGTTAATTGATCCAAGAATTTCTTAGGAATTCAATCAATTCTCTAGACCACTCTCCTAACATGTTAACCCATTTGAAAAGATATTAGCGTGGGCTTAGGTAATAGACATACAAAGTTTTCCACAGTTCAACCCTAAATGCTAGTACACTAGGCCTATTAGGGTAGAGAAAACCTCTCTATTAATCAATTAGACTCATCTACTAAACACAAGGATTAGACTGAGTAGAGGTTAGGATGAGTAATAGGAGGTGTCACTAACTCCATCTCAAACTACCCCTAAGGACCCACGATTAAGAGATCTAAATCTAATTGATTCACTAATGAACCAACTAATTGACCTAAATTAAAGTTACTCCTATTTACCCTCTTTAACCCAATAAATCCTTTTTGATTCACTAATTAAAACTCACCATAAGTGAGGGTGAAAGAAGATTAAAAATTAACATTAAGTAAAAAAGGTTTTGCATAATTAAAAATTAAAATATAAATAAAAATAAACATAAATATCTACTATTTACATGGCTACCTTTTAAGGTAGCAACAAAAACAAACAACTAAACTTTTTAGGTCTGAAAATGGTTGTGTGTCTCTAATTCTCGGACATCTCTTTTATAGGAGGCTTAAGTCGGCTAGGGGCATTTTAGTTATTTTTCCTCACTTCTAACTCTTCATTATCGATCGATATGGGTCTCGATATTTTGCATCCCATATCGATCGATAGTCTCTCGATATGGACGGATTTTGTCATTTTGATTGATTGCTCCTTACCTTTGTTCTTCGACTTCTCCTTTCTCCTTGAGATTTTGTCATTCTTGGTGACCTGAAAGCATTCTAAAACACACAAAACATGCATATGCACACTCCTGGAAATCCTAAAATGCAAAGCATGGAAATCTATTCTAAATGCGTAAGAAATAAAACAGAGATGAAATAATCGGACTAAATCATACGAAAATTAGGTTCTAAAACGCTCAATTTTCCATCTAATACTCGTGCTCAGGATTCAAACAATTTTGCACGGCTTGGCGCACAGCTGGACTCTTTACAAGCTCAATTGCACATGTTTACTGAAACTTTGCCTCAATGCATTACCAGGTAAACCTTTCACCGTCGCCAGAATACCGTCGTTGTAATGTATGTATTCGATGAGAACATCCTTTTAGCTGGATTTCTCAAGCATAGCGTTATTTTCGCATAAGTGAGGCCACCGAAGCTGACCGGATGGATTTATTAGCTATTAGTTTGGTCGAGGAGGCCCTTTCTTGGTATAATTGGGAAATTAACATTCATCCCTTCCGAGATTGGAGGATTTTCAAGGCCAGATTAGTGACCAGATTTGAAAATCTGTTACAAAGAGGACCAAATCACAACTTATTTTGTATTCAACAGTAAGGAACAGCTCGCGAGTTGGTTTCGGAGTTTGAAGACTTATCATCTAAGATTCAAGGACTTTTAGAGTTTCAATTGGAAGGAATCTTCTTGAATGGTTTGACTGAGTCGTTACGAGATGTGGTTCTGACTAACAAGCCGCAGAACCTAACAGAAATAAAGGCCTTAGCCATTGTCAAGGAGAATAGTTCTCTTCAGCGTGTGGTACAACGTGATATAGATTACGAGTTGAAAGGGAAGAAGTTTGGTTCCAGTTCTGGTGGCAGATATAATACCACTTATGAGAAATGGAAATCCAATGTTGATAATAAGGAGAATTTTGGCAAGGCTACTGGTTCAAAAGGGGGAAATTTTCAAAAAGTGTTATGTAACAAAGAATTGGATAAGTATAGGAAGCTGGGCTTATGCTTTAAATGTAAGCAAATATGGAGTCGTGGATTGTTCAATGAAATAGTTACGAGTTATCACCATAATCAATGGCTTTGAACTCGAGGTTATGGAGTGTAATCTGATGGAAGTCCAAGAAGAGGTTCCTGCAATTTTATCAGTGGCTAAGACGATTTCCTTAAATTCGTTTTTGGGCAAAGAGGGACCGACTACAACCAAGGTCAGAGGTTGGATTAGAACGGCGGAGATTACTTGATATTGGTGCTTCCCACAATTTCATCAACCCAGCTACCATAGCTTGTACTAAAGCAGATTTACAGCTTTACCGAATTTGGAGGTTGCTTTGGACATTGGGGTAAAAGTGGGAGGTCATGGGGTTTGTTGGAAATTGAATTTTAGGCTGTCAGGCGTGGACTTTATCGATTATATCATTTCAATGGAGTTAGGGGACATTGACATGGTCATGGGAGTGAAATGGCTTAAAGCTATAGGTACTTGGACTATCAATTTTGATAAACATGAGTGGAGTATACCTTTTCATGGTGGAATTTTGCGCTTACAAGGGGAGCATGCCTTGTCTAATCAGAATTTTTTCGAGGAAGACTTTGTCTTTGCTGTTGCAACACAAGGGCTGTGCTATTGAATTTCGTCACCTGAAATCGGTTTCTGTGCAGGAGGAAGTTTTACCGGCTCCTTTAGCTAAGGTCTTGGCTGCCTTTGAGTTAGTGTTTGCAGTGCCTACTGGTCTACCTCCCTTACGGGGCAGGGAGCGTACCATCACTCTGGTTCCAGGCTGCAACTCTATCAGTGTTAGACCTTATCGCTATATGCATGCTCATAAGGAAGTTATGGAGAAGATGTTAAAGAAAATGTTGGACACTGGTATCATCTGGCCAAGTAAAAGCCCATTTTCTCCAGTCCAGTCTTACTTTTCAAGAAGAAGGACGATTCATGGAGATTATGTGTTGATTATAGAGCTGTGAACATATCAACGATACCAGATAAGTTCCCTATACCAATGATTGGCTAGTTACTCTATGAGTTGGGTGGTGCTAAGTGGTTCTCCAAGTTAGATTTACGAGTGGGATATCATCAAATCAGGATGAAGGAAGAGGATATGGAGAAAACTGCTTTTAGAACTCATGATGGATGGACATTACGAGTTTCTCGTTATGCCTTTTGGTTTAACGGATGCTCCGGCCACGTGTCAGGCGTTGATGAATAAACTCTTTCGACCCTTTCTGCGGAAATTCATTTTGCTCTTCTTCGATGATGTGCTTGTCTATAGTGATTCCATTGTAGCCCATGCTAACCATGTGGAGGTGGGTATTGAAGATATTTCAAGAGAATTCCCTGTTTCTTAACCGGAAGAAATGTTCTTTTGGTCAGCAAAAGGTTGAAAATCTGGGACACATCATCACGGCTGAAGGAGTTTCTACTGATCCTTCCAAGACAAAAGTCACGACAGCTTTCCCTATTACATCATCAGTGAAACAATTGCGAAGATTTTTGGGTCCCATGGGGTATCATCGACGTTTCATAAGAAACTATGGTGTTATTGCAAGACCTTTGACTGAGTTAATGAAGAAAGATGTTTTTTTGTGGTCTCCAACAGCTCAGGATGCATTTGAGAAACTGAAGCGAGCTATGGTAGAGAGTGATGCTTCTGGTTTATTGGATGGTAGAGAGTGATGCTTCTGGTTTTGGCTTGGGTGCTGTGTTAATGCAACAGGGAAAACCTATTGCATATTTTAGCCATGCCTTGAGACCTAGAGAACAGTTGAAGCCAGTATATGAAAGGAAACTTATGGCCATCGTTTTGTCAATTCATAAATGGAAGCATTTTTTGCTGGGTAGGCAATTCATTGTTCACACTGATCAGAAGAGTCTCAAATTCTTGTTGGAGAAACTGGAGGTATGCATGGATTATTAGAGATGGCTTACAAAGTTGCTTCTGTATGACTTTGATATTTGTTATAATAAGGTGGGCAAGAAAAATACAGCAGCTGGTGGTCTTAGTATAATTGAGCAACCAGAGGTTTCTACAATAGAATTTTTTGCCCATGACACTATCCTGCGTGTTACAAATTCATGAGCTTTATGTCGAAATTGATGCTTCCGAAGAATTACAGGCTAGGGAAAAATTGGAAGAGACATCGGAAGGGCTTTATCAAGTAAGAGATGGCCGGCTGCGTTATAAATGGCGATTAATGATTCCTTCCGTCTCAACATTCATTCCTTTTATCCTCCATACATTCCATGATAGTTTATTGGATGGTCATTCAGGGGTTTTGAAAACAGTACGCCGAATCTAGAGGCAATTTCATTGGGCAGGCTTGGTTAAAGATGTTCATAAGTACGTTAGTGAATGTGAGATCTGTCAGACTCACAAGTATTCTATACCTTGCCACCTCCAGGATTGTTGCAACCATTGCCTATTCCTACGCAAATTTGGGAACATGTGAGTATGGACTTCATTGAAGGGTTACCTATTTCTAAAGGGTTCAATGTGATTCTCATGGCGGTGGATCGGTTATCAAAGTATGGTCATTTTTTTAGGAATGAAACATCCCTTCTCTGCGGTTGATGTAGTTACGCGTTATATTGTTGATGTGGTGAAGCTTCATCGGTTTTCATAGTCCATTCTCACTGATCGTGGTGGCGTTTTTATGAGCAACTTCTAGCGTGAATTTATTAAACAGGCAGAAACTAAAAATATAGTTCGGCGTTTCATCCACAAACAGATGGCCAAACAAAGGTTTTGAATCGCTGTTTAGAGACGTATCTTTGAAGTTTTGCTTCTTCTCATTTGAGAACGTGGTTTCACTTTATGCCCTGGGTAGATTTGTGGTATAACACTTCGTGTCACACAGCTCATAAGGCCACTCCCTTCAAAGTGGTCTATGGCCATGACCCTCCTCCAGTGATTCCTTATGAACTGGGCACGACAACGAATTTTGAGCAGCGTGACCAGATGCTTGAGCAGATTAAAGCTCATTTGACTCGGGCTCAAGATATCATGAAACGTACTGCTGATCAGAAACGACGCGATGTGCAGTTCCAAGTGGGTGATCTGGTTTACTTAAAGTTGCGTCCTTATCAGTAAATGACTGTGACTCGTCGCGTGTTTCAAAAGTTTATAGAAAAATTATATGGTTCTTTTAAAGTGATGGCTCGCATTGGCCAAATAGCTTACAAATTGGAGCTTCTATCTGCTTCGAAAATACATAATGTCTTTCTTGTTTCAAAACTTAAAAAGGTTGTTTGTAATATTGTGCAGGTTCTTCCTTTACCTGAGACATTTTTGCTAGACGAGGAGCTCATTGTGCACCCTGAGGACGTTTTGGATAGCCGTTATAACGAGATTAGCGAGCTGGAGGTTTTGGTGGCCTGGTCTAATCTTCCGTCACATGAGACTTCCGAGCTCAAGCAAAAGCATCCTTCTTTCGCGCTTGAGGACAAGATGCGATTGCGAGGGGGGGGGGGGGGGAGGTATTGATAAACCACTGTGCGTGTTCTACAGACGCCGAGGCAGTAAAGACAAGAGAGTAGCGCACGGAAGCAACGTCGTAGCAGATTAACAACTGACTATAAGAGTCAAAGGAAGAAACGGAAAATGATTATGTTGGTTTTGGGACTTAGTCCTTGTAACATACTAGGAGAGAGAAGTGTGGAGAAAGAAAGGTGGATCAGTTTCTTTTTCATGAAGATTTCCTGAGAATTCTTACTTTGGATTCTATAATTGTCTTTGAGCTATTCAGTTAAATTCTCTGTCTCCTTTTCTATTGAAAAGAAATAAGACTTTCTTTCATATTCAAACAAATCGTTTCATAGAGAGAGGGAATCTCATAAGCGTGAGAGATTGCGTTCCAAATGCTTATCATCACCATATTCTCACTATCCTCACATTTGCATACACATAGAAATGATCTTTCCCTATTTTTACTCGTCACCGGTTCTAGAGCTTTCAAGCACCAAACGTGGTGTAAGATTGTAACATACCTCAAATTATTTCCAGTTTTCATGCTAATAGACAAAACAACATTTACAGAAAGAAAAAAAAAACAAAACAAAGCCTGGATCTGCAAGATCATTTTGATGGAAACGAGATCAAGTATCCAATACAACAATTGTGTTTTTAATCTTGGCATCAAATTGTTACAAGAAGTTTAATATAATTTCTTGTTAATAGTACTAAAACAACATATAGATGACAACACATCAAAAGTTCCAACAGATCAAAACACGTTTAACGTTTTGTGTTTGCAGTCATAGATTCTAGGCTGCTTTTTTTATTGACTGAAGAATGAACTTACCCCTACACTACGCTCGTGGCAAGAGAACATTCGAAGGAAACTCGTCAGATCCATTGTTTGGTGCAGCCTTAACACCAAGAATCGAACTGATCACATTGTATATCTCAACATTCTCAAAAGACGGCACTTTCCTTCCTTTTCCGAACATAGGACCATGTCCAATGAATATACTTCTCATAGAAAAGAAGGCATTGTCATACCCATGAGCTCCACCACATTCCTTAGCTTTACTTTTCTTCTGCTCCACCTTAAACCCCTCATCCACTAATCCTATGATCGGCGGAATCCGATCATTGTCTGCATAATGCAGCCTGCTTGGTAAATCCTCTTTGAGATAAACCTTCAAGTACTTTCCATTCTCTACTTTACCCAAGCTCAACGCTTCGTTCATCTTCGCCACGACATCCGCTGCATCGTGACCTGAAGGCGGTTTAATCGCCAGCAACGGAGTGTAGTAGTGAACCCAGCTGCTTGGAATTTTGATCCAAGGAGCTAAATCATCGAGAATTATGAGTTTCTTATCACAAGTTCCAACCATTCCATGATCACCAACCATAATCATAGTCACATCCTCAAAAATCCCTCTTTTCTCTAAGCCATTGATTAGTCTTCCTATTAACCGATCAATGTTAACTACAGCTTCAGTGATAAGAGGATCATCAGGGCCAACTTGGTGACCTTGATGATCCGGATCTTCGAAATAAAGCGTCATGAAACTCGGGATTTCACTACTAGGCAAATCGAAATAGTTTAAGATAGTATCAACCCTATCATCAAAAGGAACTGAGCCATTGTAGATCTGACAGTAACCTTTAGGACAATTCCAAGAGCCTTTGTGTACCTCAGAGCCAGGCCAGAAATAAGTAGCAGCTTTGAGTCCTTGGTTAACTACTGTTTCCCATAATGGCTCACCTAGCCACCACTCTGGTTCGTGGCTAGCCATTGTGAAGACTTTCCCTGTTTCTGGATCCACGAACCTGTTGTTGATGACTCCGTGAGAAGCTGGGTATAGACCTGTGACGATGGAGTAATGGTTGGGAAAAGTTAGAGTCGGAAAAACTGGGATTAAACCGGTCTCAGCTTCGGTTCCGTTGGCGATTAACCGGTGGATGCTCGGCAAATTGGTCTTGAATTGGTATCCGAAACGAAACCCATCGGAGGAAATCAAAAGAACCACAGGCTTGTTGAGTTTCTTCAGTGGGCGAGCAAGGGATCCGTCGAAAGCTGGTGATTTGGAGACTTGGTTCAGTGAGACGACGGGTTTTGGGGAAGAGAAGAAGAGGAATGCGAAAGCGGAGGCGGCGGATAGAGCGATGCAGGTGACGAGAAGGAGGGATGAGAAGACGAAACAACTGGAGATGCTGTTGGTGGAAGAATCGGAATCGGAATCGGAGGAATCTGTGTTGTTGTCGAGAAGTGCGATTGATTGGCTTGGTGGGTTTTGGTCTTCTTCTAGTGGAACCGCTTTGGGCTTTTTCGCGGTTAATGCGTCGCCGGAAATCATTGCTTCTCTCACCCCTTAACCAATAATTGGTTAGTATTTTTCTCAACTCTCCGAGAGCTGCAAACTTTGTTCGGAGATATTTATGAATTTTAAGGTCCGAGAGAGACGAAATGTACGATTTTCATAAGTTGCGTAACTAATACTACTTTTGAGTTTTGAGTCGTTGTAGTGACTTCCACATTCCGTTTTCTTAGGATCGAGATTCTTATGGACGCTCGTGAATCTGCCACGTTTTGCGGTTTTAAAGTCCCCTTGATTAGTCAACACAACTCGAATTCTAGGGTTCCTCTACGCTGTCGTTTATTTCTCCACAGTTTTCTTTTGTTTGTTTGTTTGTTTTTGTTTGTTTTTGTTTTGACACCAATAAATCAGGCCCGGCCCGGCCCGGCCCGAAGGTAAATGAAGCATTATAATAATTTTTTAGATTTTTAGTGAAAAAATCATCAAGAAAACATCAATCATTAAAAAACCACTCAACTAAAAACTTAATAATAAGAACCTCAAGTTTAGTTCTTTTAATATTCTAAATCCTCCGTTTATAATGTCGTCAAACACTAAACATATGTCATTAAACCAAAACGCACCGTTTTATTTTTGTAAATAATATTTAGATTTTTATAGAACTTTATAAACCCTCTCATGTTTTAAACGTAAGAGAGGAAATTTTGTAATGTTGGATTAATAACCGAATACGGTTAAGAATCGTAAAAATATGATGAAAAAAATATATATAAAAAAAAATCAGAACAAAAAACGCTTAGAACATCCAACAGTTAGAGTTTTCGCAGGTAAAAGATGACTAATATAAAACTTTTTTTCATTGCCCCTCTGGCTTAAGTTTAAAAGGAGAAAAATGTGTTAAACCGTGGCATGGAGAAGCAAAACCAGTCTTTCAACCATTATGCTACAATATCACATAAATTTTTTGTTCGAACATAAAAATATTTAACGTATATATTAAAGAAAAATATATTTTATAAAAATAAAACTGTGCATTTTGATTTAACGACACCAGTTTAGTTTTTGATGACATTTTCTCAAGGCCATATCGTGAACGTTTGGTCTGGTCTAGTGGTTTCATTTTACTACATAAGTTCGAGACTTCCAGTCTTTTTTTTTCTCAACAACTAAATTCATTCATAGACTTAACAATTCACTCTCATGAGTATTATACAATCAAAACAGCTTGTCTTTCAGAACTAAAAGTCTGAGCCAAGTCGGGGCAATACAATCTAAAACAACAGCATATATAAAATTAATAGATATATGATTAGCAATGGAATCAGATACTACATTCCTAGATACTACATTCCTAGTTCTCTTCACCAAATTAAATGGGGGTCTTAAAAATCTCCAGTCTCGAGAAGCTTTAGTGGCAAGGTATGAGAGTCTAGGCCATTTATCTGGTTCTTCAATAGTAGCAATCAGATTGCTATAATCGGTCTCAAAGATAACCTCCTTCTTCCCCATGTTATCAAGGCATGTAATTGCCTATATCAATGCAGCAGCATCCGCTTCTTGAGATTAAGAGAGGATAAAATTTATCTCCAAACCATAACATGTTTGAATCTTGTTTCCATGTTGCATTAATATTACATTTCAGGATATCCCTCGGAGAAGTATCGCAACCTTGAATGTGTGTTGTGGCTGTTGAGGATTGAGCTAACTGCAGAGCTTCTTCTTTGGCCTCTTGCCATTCCTTAACATCCCTTAAAACTTGTTCCATCACATCTTGAGCACTAAGAATCCACAGCTTAAAAAGAAAAACACATTCAGTGCCTTCCAAAGGCGTCATAGAATCTAGGGCCATAATTTTTTCTTATCCCCAATTAATTCTTATGGAATAATTTGGTAATAAACCGAAGGCCATATTCTAATATAGAGAGTCAGTTGGCTCTACATAGTATAACAACTCCAACGCCAATGGGAAGATAGCCCAAACCAATTTAGAAAAAAGACACTTCACATCTAGGATAGGTTGCTGTGACATTGAACTTCTTCTTTACTAAATTGATTGAGACATAAAAACAGTTGATTAGGCACTTCTAAAGGAAATGTTGTATCTTAGGCATTGTGTCTAACCTCCACAGAGCTTAGAATATGGTCTCAAGAGATGGGCCATATGATAACTTAGGCCTGAGCAAAATATCGGGATCCGAATAACCAAACCGGAACCGACCCAAAAAAGAGGAACTGAACCCGAAACCGAAAAATACCCTAACGGGTCCTAAACTCCTCTAGTCGAAAGAGTCGGACCCAAATAGAATCGAACTGAGGAACCGAATGGGTACCCGCAATACCCAAAAAAACAATTACATACTCAAAATATTAATTATATTTAGATTGATATAACCTAATTACCCAAAATCACAACTATAAACCTGAAGATATGTATTATTTTAAGAATAAATGAAAAACCCAAAATAATTTAAATATCCGGAAGGTTGTAGTTATATTTTTTCAAAATTTAACATATTTTTAGTTTTTTTTAAATATTTCGGGTACTCGGAACTGAACCGAACCCGAATCAAAATTCTAAAATACCTAAATGGTCATAAACTCCTCTACCCGAGAGACCCATACCCGAATAGAACCGACTTGAACCCGACCCGAATTCCCAGGCCTAACTCATCATCATCTTCTTCCTTTTCTGGAGATGTTGAGTCCACGGCCAGTAACTGGATTTTACCAAATAGACATTAATTAACATCGAATATTAAGCACAATCTCATTTAATTTCCTATGTATTAATAATCCTAATTGAAAACATAGGACATTAATGACTGAGATTATGATTTAGGAGACCCTAGTTTTTGTTTTATAATCTTCTTATTCAATTAGGATTTGGCAAATATTAAGTTATTATATATACCTTATTTTGAGTAATAAACCCTAGTTTCATAATTTGTTTTAAAACATTTAGTCAAGGTCATATTTAACCTGAAATATAAGGTTTGGTTTAATTCTTATGCATATACCCAAAATTAACCTTAATCATGTTATAAATTATTATACCGTAAGTTGTTTCATAATGTGTTTTAAACATTGAGTTTTTAGTGAGAAAACTTTTCAAGTAAATATCGATCGAGTAAAAATCCACCAATTAAAGATATAACATAAAAACACCCTCAAGTTTAGCATTATTAATATTTTAAACCCTTGATCAACTGTATCGTCAAAAGTCGGATGGGACTGTTATATCAAAACGTTGTGTTTTAATTTTGACAAAAAGAATGGTTTTTTTGTGAAAACCCCTTAACCTTCTCTCTTCCGTCGTGGCAATGGTGCGCAATTTGTTTCGTTATTAATGCTTCGTAGGTTTCTATTAATGCGCTTAACTTCCCAGAAAAACTTCGAACTAGGTAAAAATTTCAAAAAGCTCGATTACATGCAAGGAGGAATGGAGTAAATTAGTTGGAGATGTGACCTTCTCGAATGGATGTGTGATGCCGTACATCAAAAATCATTTGGCAACATAAAGAAAAACCATAGTAAATTTGGGATTAATTTGTTAATATAATTGTGTGTAGAATATAAGTTTTTTTCCTTTAATTAGTTATTTCTAGGGTTTTCGTGGATTACCCTATAATTATAAATTCTAACGTTCTATATTACAATAAATTGAAAACAAAAAGAAAAATCATAGTAAATTTGGGTTTAATTTTTAATACAATCGAGTGGAGAAGAAGCATAAATCAGGTCGGATTTAACTTAATCGGGTTTTATTTGGACTTTTTTTTGTAGTACACGTAAGAGTTAACGGGCACAGTGCTAACATGCACTATAGAGAAGATGAGTTCAAATCTAGTGTGTCGGTTATCATTTACCCATTTTTTGTCAAAATTAAAGCGCACCGTTTCGATATAACAGTTTCGTTTGGCTTTTTGACGACACAATTCACGGAAGGTTGAAAATACTAAAAGAGCTAAATTTGAGGGGTTTTTTACTTTAAAACTTTATTTGAGGGGTTTTTACTTGATCGATCTTTTCCCGAGAAATTTTTTCATTAAAAATCCGCTATTTTTTATTAAAATTAAAAGACAGCATTTTGATATAACCTTTTCCTTTAGCTTTGACGACACAGTTAACGGAGTGTTTATTATTGATGGAACTAAACTCAAGGGTTTTTACATCAAATCTTTTATTGAAATGGGTTTTAGTTGATCGATTTTTTCTTGAGGGGTTTTTTTTTGTATGTCTGGTCGGAGCTGGTCGATGCATGTTTATCGCTTATAGGCCAAACAAGTTCACTGGTCGTGGGCCACACAAAATCTTAATCAAACTAAGCTATAGGGTATAGATTCCAAGAGAAATTTATCATACATATAGTAGACTATATATGAATGTGATTGGGTTCCCAAAAGAGAGCCTAAGGTATTGATTCCCTAGAGAAACATATCGTAGATATCGTGGACTGTATATTAATGTGTTTGGGTTCCCAAAAGAGGGTCTAGGGTATAGATTCCCCATAAAGACGTATCGTTGACAGTATATGAATGTGTTTGGGTTCCCAAATTAGGGTCTAGGGTTTAGATTTCCAAGAGAAACATATAATAGATATCCTGGATTGTATATGAATGTGCTTTGGTTCCCAAAGAAGGTTGAATGGTCTAGATTCCCTAGAGAAATGTACTGTAGATATTATGGGCTGTATCTGAGTGTGCTTGGGTTCCCAAAGGAGGGTCTAGGGTATAGAGTCTCAAGAGAAATACATCGTACATATAATGGATTGTATATGAATGTATTTGGTTTCCCAAAAGAGAATCTAGGAACTAGATTCCTAGAGAAATGTATTGTAGATGTCATGAACTATATATGAATGTGTTTGAGTTCCTAAAGAAGGGTCTAGGGTATAGATTCATCAGAGAAACATATTGTAGATATCGTGGAATGTATATGAATACGTTTGGGGTTCCCTAAAGTGGTTCTAGGGTTTAGATTTCCCATAGAAACTTATCGAAAATATTATAGTTTGTATATGAATGTGCTTCGGTTCCCAAAGAAGAGATGTAGGTTTAGATTACTCCATAAGTAAGCATTTATAAGATATTATGATCTCTTACACCTAATTTACGATCCATTTATAAGTCTCTTCAGATAGTAAGCACTGATTTGAAAATCTCGATAACAGTATGCGGGATATATAGTACTTTAATGTGTTAAATTTTACTCTCTTATGATCTCTTACACCTAATTTACGATACGTTTATACGTCTCTTCAGATAGTAAGCACTGATTTGAGAATCTCGATAACAGTATGCAGGATATATAATATTTTAATGTGTTAAATTTTACTTTATTGCCCCATATCTCCGCGCAACCGCGCGGACAAGTCCCTATTAGACAAATACAGTACTTACATGCTAGAAACAATAAAATTATATGGAAATAGAGTAGTTACACGATAAAAACAAAGACACTGCCGTTGTTGCTTCAAAAGGCAAGAGAAAGCTACGAGGGAATAGTGAAGAACCATTGTTTGGAGCTGGTCGGAGTCCAAGAATCTCAGCAACGAGATTGTATATCTGAATATTCTCGAACGAAGGCACTTTCTTTCCTCTCTTAAACCTCGGACCATGTCCGATAAAAATAGTCCTCATGGATGAGAACATGTTGTCGTAACCGTGTGTTCCGAAGCATTCTTGGGCGTTTGTTCTGGTCTGTTTAACCAATATACCTTCTCCGACCATTCCTATGACCTGCGGAATCCGGGAACTCACGGAATAATGCAGCCTTTCTGGTAACTTCTCTTTTAAGTAAACCTTCAAAAACTCTCCATTCTCAACTTTCTCAGAGCTCAAAGCTTCATTGATCTTGACCACAAGTTCCAAGTTCTTCTCGCCTTGATTCTGGACGTTTTCTCCCCATCTTGGGTTAATTGCTAAAACCGGGCTGTAAGATTGGATCCAATCCACCGGGATCTTGATCCAATCAGCTAAATCATCAATATATTACACTTTCTTGTCACAGCTAGTCACCATTCCGTGATCACCAAGAAATATCACATGAACATCATCGAAGATCTTCCTCTTCTTAAGTCCCTTGATTACCCTACCAATCATTTTATCAACCTTTACAACTGCATCTGCAACCTGAGGATCATCAGGCCCATAGAGATGTCCCTGTATGGCCGGTTCATCGAAATATAACGTCATGAAAGCAGGGATTTCGTTCTCTGAGAGATCGAAGTAGCTCAAGATCGTATCAACTCTTTCTTCAAAAGGAACCGAAGCATTGTAAGGCGTTTTACAAAATCCTCGTGGGCAGGTCCAGGAACCTTTGGGAACATCAGAGCCTGGCCAATAAACAGTCGCTGCCTTGAGCCCTTGGTTCACTGCCGTTACCCACAACGGCTCACCTAACCACCACTTTGGTTCTAGGTTTTTATTGAACAATTCCTTGGTTATCGGGTCCATAAATTTGTTCATGATAATACCGTGGAAAGCAGGGTAGAGTCCCGTAGCAATAGAATAGTGGTTTGGGAACGTCATGGTGGGGAAAACAGGGATTAAACCGGTTTCGGCCTCTGTTCCTTCGGATATGAGCAGGTCAATGTTTGGTGTCTCCGTCTTGAATTGGTAACCAAACCGGAAACCGTCGCTTGAAATCATTAGGACCACCGGTTTATTGAGTTTCTTTGATGCATAATCCAAACCGTTGGGGGCGGCGACGGTTACTATGACGATGATGTGAAAAAGTATGATTAGAGATAACTTGCATGAGGGGTAACAGGGAAAACCGGACCTGCTTGGTTTGGTTGACGAAAGAGATTTTGTTTTCCCCATTAAGAAAGAGTGTTTTGTTGGAAGTTGAGATCAACAACGTTCGTGTTATTATTTATAAAATTTTAAAATAGGTATGATCAAAGTCTCTTACATAGTCACTATTTAATAATTAACTTTATATAAATTATATCTTATTTTTGTTTGTATTATTTAACTATATTTTGTTTCTTTTGTTAGCAGGTGAAAATTTCCTTTCCTGTATTAAATCTTAATTTCTTTTTGGAAACTTCCAGTAACTAAACGTTTATTATTTATGATAATGAATGACTTCTATTTGTTCATTTATAATGAACGACTTAATGATATCAACGACTTTTCAGATTAAGTCAATTATTTTTTTCCCAAAGCAAAGTTTCAGTCTTTTAGTTTCTTAAGAATATAGTATTAATATTTTTAATATACAAAATAAATTGAAACAATAATACAAAAACATATGTCATATAGGTTTCTCAAGAGTCTTTCAAGATTTCTGAAATGAGAAACTTTTTTCACTCTCTCTCTTCTTTTATTATTTTGTAGGTTTTTATTAGTAAAAAATTTCTCTAAAGATTCTCATTCTAGATGTTTTTAATGGATGACGATACTTATATTTTTGTTGGTAAACAGTTTTAAAATGTCCTTAACAGATGGTGATTCTTTCAACGGTTGTATTAGATTACAACAAAGTTCCAATAAAATAGTTACTAGGTAAATGTTTGCATTGGATTATAAGTTTTACTGAGGTAGTATTTAAGTGTAAGAAAATACTCAAAACCGAACTAAAAACTGGTAAAAGTATGATGAGGTACGTTTTTAGTCTAGTTGTAATCAACTAAAACGACTTATCATACAATGTTTATAAGCCTTAAACATAACTAAATCTATTCTTAAAGAATATATAGAGATAAGTAGAAGATTTCGAACCACATAAAATAAGAGTTAGTAGTTATAGTTAGTTTGGTCTAGTTATATAGCATGTAAATGGTTATGGGTTTTTGATTCCTAAAACTACTTGCATACAGAAAATAAACAAAGAAAAAAAAAAGTACTTGCATACATAAAATAAACAAAGAAAAGAAAAAGCACTTAATGTAATGTCACAATAAATTCTGGCTGAACCTCTTAAATCTTCGGACTTTATTTGGTGACGATCATGGTAATGTCACAAATTCCACATTCCTCTTTGTAGAACTCTGTTCCTTACTGCTTCATCCAAAAATACATAATATAACTGTATTATGGTAACAACAAAAATATAGACCTTGACTGTTTCATCACTCAATGGCAAAATTTTATTGACGATTACGTGAATCTTTCAACGTATAGAGTTTTAGATAGAAATTTTCCAATAAGAAGATTTTTCTACAGAGAAGGTGAATCCTCGAAAATTTCCTTAGGCCTTTTACTGGTGGGAACACCCTCCACATCCTTAACAATTTTGTCATATTTCTTTATCCTCAAATTAATGTAAGCCACTGTTGCCCACGAATTTCCCAAAACATTTTACACTGAGATTGACTTCTCCATCACTTTGTGATCCTATCGAACCAAACACTGTCAATAGCTAACTTACAGCAAAAATCTGTAGACCTAAAATCGCTTTTTTCAACCTAGCTGACGTGGCAAAAACCTATAACCTAAAGTCAACTTTTGAATTTACTCTGGGATACAAATGAAAATGGAGCATGTAATTAGATCGAGAAGGATCCAAGAGGAAAATAATTACAATCATTAGAATTAACCTTTTGAATTTCAGCGAAGGGACAGATAGATGCGGAGAAGCCTTTAATGCATTTCAATACATATAGGACTCTGTTTCTTCCTCCTATAGGACTGTTTTAATCGTCAGTTTGGTTCACTTTTAGAAACCAAATTAAAAAAGTCTACTAAATTAAAGACCAAAGACCCCCTATTACTAGCTACATCCCTAGATTCCTTCACAACACATTTTATTTTCTTACATTCTTAATTTTATATGACAGACGCTTTTTCTTTAACAACTTTTTTTTTTGTTTCTTAAACAACTTTAGCTGTGTTAAAAGATATGTATTAATGTTTTACTTTAAAATAGTTTTGTAGGTTCACTTTCTTTGTATAACTTAATAATCACAAAAGCTTTATAAAGTAACAACACCAGAATGAATTTTGGATACCAATGAGATAATTTATTTAATCCACATATGATCCTCAAGTTCTTTATTATAGCTAATAAAATTAAATGACAATTAAAAAAAAAAAAAAGTGTCTCTCTAAAATACAAGACATAGTCCAAATAAAATCATCTAGTTCAACATGAAAGGCTGGAATACTTCTTCCAAAACCTTGCAATCTCATAAGATAGCAGTCATCGGTATCCCTTAGGCACCACTTCAATCCATTAACTAGTCCAATATCATGTTAGGAGGTGTCAATCTGACATGTAAGAGACTGATATGATGCAAGAGACACATTTAGAGTAACTTTTTTGTACTCTCTTTCTCTTCGTCTTTTACGCCTGTCTGATTAGCCGATTTCCAACTTGCCGCTTCTAAAACCCCTAATTAAAGAGTACTTCTCATTTCTCGCTTTTCAAATGTAACACATGATCCGAGGAAAAATATCATATTACTTGGCTTTTTAATGCAGTACTACTAAGTTCCAAAAGCAATTTGGAGGTGGAACATTTTCCATCTTCCTTAATATCTCATATCTTGATTTAACCGTGTAAATTCTTAATTTTATATAAGACAAAATATATCAATCCATTATCAATTTCCGATTCGGCCTCGTCATGTTGGTATTTGATTTAGGTAGTAAAAAAAATACATATGTACACACGATATAAGCGAATAGGATGTGTAGAGTATATCAATTACGATCATAGGATAAAAATGCACTGTATAAAATAAGTGAAACAAGCAATATAGGACATGTTTGAATGGTGATATAAAAAAAACTGTGGATTACTAGTAATATCAATTTTAGTAGCATATTGTAAAAGGGAAATAAAAAGGATAATCATTAGCAGCTTTTGGAAATAATTTTGTTAGGACAAGAAAAGGTAGACAGTAAAAACTCGACAGGTATGCAAACAAACAAAAGTTATAGGTTGATGAGTTGATTTTCACAATAATTTTCTAAAACATAAGATATTTTTCCATTCTGTTGATTACTAATTTTTTTAAATTCGTCATGATCTATGGCAAAGAAAAGGACGAAATTCCTCACAGTCTGATGTTTTCATTTGAGTTTTGTGAAGATGGGGAAAAATAAACACAATGTCAAGGTGAAACATCTTTCACTAATTAGCTAAATTAATTTCTCAAGAAATTATTCTCAATTACTTTTCTATGCTTTTTCCATCAACTCCTATGCTGCCACCAAATTGGTCAAAAAGCTCAGGCAAATCTTATTGTGAATGTGACGTATTATTTGTTTTTCCTCGAGCATATGCGAAGTATTGTTAACTACTACTTTATTTTATCCGATTGTTCAATAAAAGTGGTATCAATTTTTTTGTGATAAATGAAAGTGGTAAACAATTAAAAAATAGTATAAAGAAATAAATAAAAATGGTATAAAATGTTTAAGAGAACTATTTTTATCTCGCTTCTGATACTGTTTTTATGATTGATAACTATGAAAATGATATATATCTCTATTGTATCGATTGTTACCAATCAAACTAAAATGTTTTCCTATTCTTTTATCTTTCTCAAATGGTATTTGTATAATCAAACAAAAGAAAATAGTTACAAAAATCTCTAACTTTCCGCATCAAATTTCAAAAATACAAAAAAATCTCAAATTTTTTCATATTTTTAATTTTAATTCTGAATTTAGTATCAGAACAGTCCTCATATCATCTTACATAAGCTCTGTCCAATATGAGTTAATTCCATTCTATTGGACTTTAAATCGGATTAACACATCTCGTCAACATATGATTTTTGGAACAGTAACATCTACATTTTGAATTTATTATTTATTTTACACTCTTTTGTTTATCCCAAATGGCCAATTCAATTTTTTTTGATTAACCACTCCTTACTCCTAACCTCTTTTATGACCCTATGCCGTCTTATTTCCATAAATACACTATCATGTAAAAAAATGATGGAGATTTGGGTTGGCTTATACATTTCCATTTCAAACAAGGAGTGACACATCAGTGGATGTGACATAAAGTTGAATGCACCCGAAGATTAAGGTGAAAAATGGTACATCAATTGGTAGCATGAATTTACTGGTAATATCAATGCACTTGGACACCTGAATTACAAATTCCGAGACTTGTAAGTATCCTATGATATTGATTCTTACCACCCAGATTTGAGAATATACATTCAATGACAAACATTGGCCAGAAGAATAAGAATGAGGATACAAATCTATTTACATTTCAATGAACATGGCTCGAAGAACATCTTGCAACGAAGAATACCAGAAGATACAAAAAATAAAAGAAAAAGGTGAGTGAATGGGAATCAAATGACAACAACATACCTATTTTCTCCTACGGTTTTTCATACTGACATCATCCATAGCAACTGGAAACCCAAAACACTTAGTCTTTTCCATCAACATTTTACAGTCTATATCATTTAACCCATTTCCACCAGACAGTGATGGAGTCAGAATTATTGTATGCATTGTCAATAAAGTATGGCCCCAACAAGTTACGAGCATCGACATCGTATAAAATGAAAGGATTATGGGTTACAAGATCTATTGATGTTGTAGAGCACACTGTATTAAATAGTGAGCCGTATGGATTGAGTACAACTGCGGTGGTAATATTGATGGACCAGAAAGTCGGTGGAATTGTGGAAGTTTGATTTTCGCTGGAAATCTTCAACCAACTGAGTAAGAGATTCTTAGTAATTCTACCCCACGATGGGCGCAAACTATGAATCTGGAATTTCACACTCAAGATTTCACGTATTTAGATGGAGTTGTAGCTAGCGAGCTGATCTCGTTAGGGAAAGAAGAATATCAAAGACATGCTTTTTCTAAATAGTACGAGTTTATTAAAAATATGAGCTATCTAGAACTCCAAAGAGTTATAAGTAAAAATATTTGAGTTGAGAGTTATCATTTCTCCCACTCAATTATATTCAAACACAAGAATTAAATGTTTATGTTACGCAGGCTTAAACTGGAGTTTTAACCTCATACACTGAATGGGAAAAATAATCTCAGTAGACGTTGGTATTGATCACCTCTAATTGGCGCATTTCATGTCACCGCGATTTCGGTAAGCTGATTGCCAGCCCCGGCTCAAAGAAATTCAAAGTCCTAGGGCAAAAAAATAATTTTGGCCCCTCCTCACTAAATCCATCCTAAAAAAAATGTTTTTTTATTAAATTTATAAAAAAGTCCTAACACAAAATTTTCGGATCATTAATGTTAAAAAAAAAGAAAAAAAAGAAAAAAAAATTAAGCCATCTTCTTCTTCATAATTTTTTTTTTACTCATTGTTTTTAAACCATTACCGCACTGACCTACCCACATGGGTTAGGCCTGCTGACTGGATCTTTGTTTGATTTCACAATCTCACCTTCACAACCTGATTAACTTCAGTCTTATAGCGGCATGCTGCTTAGCAATGTGCCTACGACTTGTTCTCTAGCTTGCTTGTAGTGAAAATGCCTCGTGGTGGGCTTATCTTTCGGGATGAATTTAGAGTGTTAAATTCATGTCCAACATCACCCAACCCTTCTTAACTGGTGTCTAGCGATTAGAGAGAAGAAGTGTGCAATGTTAGCTTTTCAAATATATTATATGTTTTGTTTTAGCGTTTGTCAATAATTTCATTTATTTTTATCTTTACTAATTTTGGTGAAAGACAGCCGGTGGGCCGTTCTTGATTTCTTTAAGAAGAGAAAGCAAATCAAATTGTTTCACAATAATGGAGCGGACTCCACTAGAGTAGCTATCTCTTTTTGATTTGACCATACAAAGTTACAAACAATAAACGTATTAGAATAGAAACATCAGAAAATACGTACCAAGTATTCTAAGATTTAGCATCAATTAACGATACGATTTAGATTCTGAGTTTGCTGAATCGTTATTATAACCAAACGAAAATCTACATTAAAACATTTTAAATACTTACGTAAAAATGATCTTGTTTTCCATATATTTAAATATAAGTATCCACTACCTTACTATTCAACTCACATTTTTGATGAAAATTTATTTTCCAAAGGTTCATCCACACTAAATTCAAATAAGATCTTGTAACTAGACAAATAGTTGATTTAACGAAAGTGGTGGTTTAAGTACGTGTAAAAACCATTCATACCAATTTTACGATATATATAGCAAATATCAGCTTTGTTTCAAAAATAAATAAATATATATATAACTTCACTTTTAATATAGAAAAGAAAATTTAATTTAATATTTAGTTAATATTAGATAAAAATAAATTTTGAAGATACTATTATCGTTTAAAATGGTGGCACATATATTATATTTTTGTAAATAATTATTGGAAGAATTATGAAAAAATTAAAATCGATGGAGTATTCTTCATATAAGTAAAGTAATTGAATCTAAAGATAGATAGCAATTTGGTGAAATAAAACCCTACCACTAGCTCTTGTTCACTACATAATGTACATAATTGTTGAATCAAATCAATTGAATTGGGAACCAATGTGAAGATGATCATGACCATTCATCTATCTCTTACTATTTTTATTTGTATTACTTTTCAATATATGTTAATGCTCTTTTGTAGGACCATGATGCATACTGCTGCATACATGATAATATTGTCTACGTGAGTTTAAAGACAGTTAGCCCCAGTGTAAAAATAAAATGGAAGACTTGCCCATATGACACCATTCTCAAAGTTTTCATTTTTGTTATATAACTTGTCGTGGTGACAAGCAACAATGCAACAATACTTTCCGTCAGTCCAATCTAAATATGATTCTTATTAATATGAAAAAATTGTTCCATAAGTTGTGATGAATATCAACACCATAAATTCAGATTCTAACTAACTAATATAAAATATAAACTAATACATTCATTATAAATTATAATTGATTTTTAAATTAAAAATCTTTAAAACTTAAGATGCTAAAAAATTTAATACATGTTGTCCCAAATCGAACAAAATCAATCTAAACAAAATCAATCTAATCTGAAAATTTTTGGATTGATCTTACTCAAAATCAATCCCAAAAAAAATAATATGATAGGCCTAATTCAAGATTGATCTTACATTATAATATTATCAAAATTAATAGCTAGAAAAACTATTATTTGGAACAGATGACGTAAACTATATTAGTAACATAAAAGAGTTTTGAACAATATATAAAGGATATGAGTCAAATCACTTATTACCAACTATCTTATATTCATAAAAAAATAATTAAATTTTTGGTAATACTGTTTGGGTAAAATTTATTATCTTATCTTCGAGTTAATTAGTTTTCAAGAGACATATCAATGGTAGTCATCTTCCATTCGGTATAGACATATCCACCAAAGAAAATAATCTTCTTTTATTCACTGGACAACCCAATGATACAACACTATAACAAACAAGGTGAGGTTAAACTATCAGGATATGTTACTGTACCCTGACTCCTCAACAATCAACATCCATCATACATCCCTATCTACATGTCATGTATTCCTTAACACCTAACCAATTTTAGGGTTCCACTAGTCATGCTCCTGACGCATCACATGTTAGACCGGTTGAAACACCCTGTCTCGGCCTTTTCTAATACCACGGTTAAGGCATTCCGGTTTGGGCCACATCATGGCCAAAACTCTTGATTTTATCTCATTTTCTCTTATTCAATACATTGAGGTTCAATCTTAGAATCTAGTCTATGACGTTAACCACTCATTCTAAGCCTAGATTCATTAGGTAGCGGAATTATTTCTACATAAACCTTTCGAGATTCAAGTCTTATCTATCACTTGGTTCCGATTTGATTATCCTTGCCTTTGAATTTATGGATCAATCATAACTCGGCCCAAGTCATGCAATCTTAAACATCTATCATTCATCCATAAAATTAATACGTTCTTCGGCTAAACAAGTCACTATCCACAATGTACTCACCTTAGCCATTTTACGAGATTTGATTCGCATGAATCCGTGACTCTTTCATGGTGACACCTTTTCTTGATCACACCTTTTCGTGGTCGTACCTTTTCCTGGTCGCACCTTTTCATGGCCGCACCTCTTTGTGGTATCACCTTTTCACGGCCAAATCTTCTCATTGTCATACCTTTCAACAGTCGCACCTCTTTTTGGCCGCACCTCTTCAAGGTCGCACCCTTTCATTGTAGCTCTTCGTGGTTGCCCCCGACCCTTCCGCTACTTAGTCATACAACCAACCAACCGCGCTGGCCAAGTATACGAAGAGACTGGGCCTTCATCCATTCTCGATCATAGTAGGATCTTGTTCGATCCGTCACTTCCTCTCGTACCCACTTGAATCCGCTACTGATCTCGATTACTCGTCGGATCCAGATCAGAATCTACCCGAGGGGTTTTGAGACTTTGACTTGTGTGATTTTGTCTCTTGTGTGTTAATGAATGGTGTGTGTTAGCCACAAAATTCCCTCCTATACATAGGGGTCTAGGGTCACATTCCAACCATTGCAACACTTCATGTGTCCTCTTTCCTATTCAATCTCCACCACTCATTTGGAGTAGATAGAAGTACATGGTACACTAACATGTGTGTCTCGAAGTACAGTGATGAGAGTGCACTTTACTCATTTTAGGTCATGTGTATTGCATCATTCTAGGATAGAAACAACATTTATTTACTCGTATTCATGCATTATAGCTTAGAAACGGTGCAAAAGATGGTTCACATATACGCGCATGGATTTGACCATTCATTAGGTAAAATTGGAGATGGAGGAACTCACTGGATTCATAGAGTATAAGAAGGAGGATAGCCAACCGAGAAAAGAAGGAAACCCTGAAGAATCGAGTGTTGTGCCGACAACACCAGAGGAATCTCAAAACAAAGTGAGACCAAGGAAGTGTAAGAAGTCAACAGAAGTCAACCCAGTTTGTGCCGCCGGCACATAATCACCCCAGGACGGCACATAGAGGGGAGAATAGACCAAGCAAGAAGAAATGACCCATACTGCCCTAAGAGCAAACCGTGCACGGAGGGCAATCCGGCCAAAGAAGATGTTTTTACCATCCTACACGTAGAAACTTGTATATCATTCCCTTTCCTTTTGAGGCAAAAAAAATCCAAAGCCTCCATAACAAAAAAGTCTTGTTTTCTTTTTCTCCTTCTTGTTACTAAGCTTTGATGATGAAGATCATGTAGGATCCTGACTTATCTTTGCAATCTTTTCCATTTAATACAAGTCTTTAATCATGTCTCTCTATTTAATTTCTTTGATTTGCTTATCTCTCACTATGTGTGAGTAGACCCTTTGTGGATTGAGGATGGATCTAGAGAAGACTTGATTAGGCTTGAGTTTTCTTGTTTCTAGGCTAGGATTGTTATTTTCTATCATTTGAATGGTTTTGAAAGATGATTTAGGTAATTACCCCTAAAATTAACCCTACGTTTTTATGCACACCAAGTGTTTATAAATGCCTTGAACACTTTCAAATGAACAAGATGTTGTTTAGCTCATGAAATTCTCGCTATTCCTCTTGTACTTGATTAGAAATGGGATTAAATGATCGAAATTGATTGTTGTATAGTTCGTGAAAACCTCGCTAGGTCTTTCGGTTTCGAATATGTCTTCATCGTTTGACGTGAGTTGACTGAGTTGCTATTGATTTCTAATCCTAGATAGTTCGTAGATTTAAATTTCGTCGGTACAAGAAACCTGAAACTAGTCTCACCCGATCTTTCATATCCATTTTTTCGATCCATGCTTGTATATTTTTTGTCTAGTAATTCACTTTTTCTTTCGCTATCTTCGTATTTACCATTTCATTAACTTAGCTAGATTTCTTTATAACAACTAAAACCCAAAACCCCCTAAAGATAACTTAGCTTAAGGCAATTAATTTGTACTAGGAACTAGCAATCTCTCCGCCTCATTTGGGTTCGATATCCATACTTACAACGTGCTGCTTATCAATTAAGTAAAAAATGGGTTGGAATCAGGTTTAAAAATGAGTTGATTGAACATGACTTAGCGATTAACGACGTGCTAAAAACCGTGTTCGTCATACATGCTACCTCACCTATATAAAAGGGGACCTCTGCCTCCAAGAAGAGGATCTAATAAGAGTTCCAAACAATGACTTAGTCTTCTCTTAGATAAATCGAGCTTAGCACTCCGAGCTCTTCTTTGTACTCTTTGTAAAATCAATAAAAAAAATCTTTGACTTATTTGCCTTTCAATCCTTTAATTAGTAATAATTAAAAAATCTAACCCTTGCATCAATATGGGGGCACCAAGAAGACAGTCCCTATTATATGTCTCTATGTCATTGTTAGGTCATTTCATATAGTCGTTTTTACATGACCACTCTACCCCTGTTTTTACATGACCACTCTACCCCCCTTGTTCTCAGTCTCCAGTGCTCTCATTATGAATGGCAAAACAGCACGGGTGTGTAAGGGATATGGGATCTGGTGGTTCCATCAATTGAGGTGGGAGGGTCCCTACATAATCAAATTCAATACTCCATAAATGGTGAATAATTGGTGCTAAAAATTCGCCTAAAATAAGTTGCATGTATAATTAAAAAATTCATCTAAATTATTGTTTCTTTTAATATAATTTTAAAGTATTGTGTCAAGGTCCATACATCATCTCTCATAGCCAACCTTAAATAGCTTATCCTACCAATTTTCACTTGGTTTTGTTACCTCTTAGACTATACTAGGGTAAACTTTTTAGTCAAACTATCGCCTAAATTACATTAGAGACTTTATAAATTAATAATGTCACAACTATAATATTTTATTAATTTATAAAATTATTAATTTAAAGAAGAAAATTCATATTATTTTGTTTATCTATATTCTTCTATTTTTTAGTATTTAGAGAAATTTTATTCCTTTAAATTTCAAATAGTTTTAAACGAGAGTGATATTTCATTAAATTAACTTAGTTATATACATTTGAGTTTCCATAAAAAATAAATAACACTAGAATCATAATTTACTAAATTAACTTAATTATGTAATTAAAAATTTTTATATACCTAATTAATAATTGATAATATTATTAGGATCATATATTATACAGGGATTTCTAAAAATTTATTATTTTATTATCTTATTGAATTTTGTAAAATTTTATATTAACGTAATTTGGAACTAGATAAATTTATTAATTTATAAAATTTATACTATAATTTATATGTTGCCTTAAAAGATTCAACTGAAAAGTGAACTTAACCAAATAGCTATAAATGGTATCTTGAAATATATGAAGGTTTGCTTTTTCAACATAATAGGATTTACGAATAGAATCTCTAACTTCAAAATAACACTAAGTTATATATATATATATATATATATATATTTGTATATAATATACTTACTATATATTGAAAAAATCATACAGAAAAGGGTATAAAAGCGCATATATATTGCTTCACAAGCTGGAAACTAGGCGGGTTGGGCGGATCCTGTCCATCAAAACACACCACACAAAATAAAATGCAAGAATCTCTTAGGGGTGTTTATATATATATATAGGTAGGGAGCATCCTAAGCTTTTTCTTTTGTTCCTTTCCTCGTCCAATTTACACCTATTTTCTTGAAAGAGTACAGCTTTTGTTTTGTAATTTAGAATATCATTGTGGCATTAATAATTGACAAAATCCAATACTGTCAAATTTTGGATTTTCTAGTCATCTGCTTCCTTATTTGTCTTGTGAAATTGGAATGTATACTTTAAGAAACTACCAAAATAAAGGAATGATATTTTTTTATCTATTATAAATAACTAAATTTTAGATGCGTGAGTTTTTTTTTTTCTTTTTTAAAAATAGATTTCATTGTTTGTTTTAACGGGATATACGGATGTCGATGGTCTTAAATCTTAAAGCCATTTTTCGAGCTCATCAGCAGTAATATTTTGAGATCTGAGAATAAAATTCAAATAAAAATCATGGAAAAAATAGTTAAGCTAGTGATGTTTTTGAGGACTCCTCGTAGTTCCTTCTCAGTTGATAGTCGTGATTATCTCTTTTGCATCCAATTCAGTACATATCTGGTGAATGGAGTAAGATTTGAGATCCTCTAGAGCTTCATAGATTGCGATTGCTTCAGCCTCTCCTGCCTCTTTGACGAAAGTTGATGTTTGGGAATTCTGTGAGATGATGTTCTGGTGCTCATCTATTTAGATCCAAGATAGGCCGGCCAAGTTATTATGTTTCAAAAATGTTGTATCTTTTCGGAAAATGAGTGAATACTTTCTCCTCTACGATTTGTCGTGGTGGTCTCGGTGATTCCTCCGATTTCTCAGGTTGTGCTCTCCGCCACTCCTTTTCCCCGTCAACGACCATTTTGATAACCTCCTCTAGCGTGAAGTTCCGATTTTCAAAAATCTTTTTGTTTCTACAGGATCATAGCGCCCACATTATCCATAATGGAAAGGGGGCATCGGTTCCCTCCAATGGGGGAGATCTCTGAAGGAGCTTCATCGCTTTGATTCTTGTCATTACATCATCGCAATTATCCGTGTTCAGCGCTGTTCGAAAGGAAGCTTGCAACCAAACTCTTTAAGCAAAAGGGCAGTGGAAGAAGAGGTGGGCTTCTGATTCCTCGTTCCCACATTTGATACAGCTTGCCGAGGTTGTGATCTTCCTCTGCACCAGGTTTGTGCCCACTGGTAGGGCATCCCGTGCTGCTCTCCATAGTCAAATCTGGATTTTCGGTAAGGTTTTGATGTTCCATATCTCATCTTTCCAATTTAAGCTCATGATTTTCTCATTTGTTTCCTCTTGGCTTCTTCCTTATAGGGCTTTATAGTATCATGTTTTAGTGGAATATTTTCCATCTTTTGTGTGCAGCCCGATTCATCTATCTTCATTGCCCGTTTTACTAATCATGAGATTTACAATCTCCATCCATATGTCTGGGAAAATATGTTGGAATTTATCATGATCCCATTCTGTTTTGATGTGTGCGAGTAGGTCAAAGATTCACAGCTTTTACAAATTAGGAGGTGACGGTTTTGTGGTGATTCCAGCTTTGACCATCTCTGTCCAGGGGTCACGCCACATGTTAGTCAGTTCCCCATTCCTGATTGACACTCCCAAGCCTCTTTTAAAAAGGTCTCGGCCCACAAGTAAGCATCTCCAACCATGTGATGACGTTGAGCGAGGTTGGGTCTCCAACAAACCCCTATATTTGCAGTATTTAGCCAAAAGCATCCTGGATAGCAAGCTGGATGGTTTGTTGAGTAACCTCCAACTGAGTTTTGCAAGTAAGGCTTCGTTAAAACTTTAGATTACTCTTACCCCTAAACCACCCGCTTCTTTTGGCTTTGTGATTGAGTTCCAGGAGATCCACACCATGTCCTTTTTGTCTTCTTTTGTGTCCCACCAGAATCTTGTTCATGGAGGCTGGATTCTTTTGCAGAGGTTCATAAGGAGTAGAAAACATGACATGGAATATGATGGTATCGCCGTCAGCACTGATTTTAGGATCACTAGCTTCCCTACTGTTGATAGTCTTTTTGTTGTCAAACTTCCTGTCTTTTGCTTTATCCGATCTACTATCGAGTTAAAAAGGTCTCTCTTCTTCCTTCCAAAACGTTCAGGCAAGCCAAGGTACTTCCCGGATCCACCTTCTTTCATGATTCCCAAATGGGTTTTAACTATGTTTCTGATTTCCAGGCTGGTTTTTGGAGAGAACGTGATAGATGATTTGTCTTTGTTGATTAGTTTTCCAGATGCCCGTTCATAATCGGAGATGATACGAGCCAGGTTAGTGCAGCTTTTTTTGTTGGTTTTTGCGAAGAGCATCATATCGTCCGCGAACAACAGGTGATTAACTTTTGGCCATGTTATTGATATGGACAGACCTTCAAGCTTCCCTTCTTCTTGTGCTTTTAAACATATACTACTCAATACTTCGCTGCAGAGGATGAAGAAAAAGGGCGATAAGGGATCTCCTTGGCGAATGCCTCTCCCCGGTGTCTCTAATCCTCTTGGTTGTGCATTAATAAGGAAAGTATAGGAGACGGCACACACATTTTGCATAAACCATTAGATTTATTTATCATCAAAACCAAATTGTTTTAGAACCGCCCGAATGAAACCCCATTCTAGTCTAATATAAGCTTTTGTCATGTTTGTCTTCACTACCATTGAGCATCACTTCATTGATTTTGATTACTTCAAGGAGTGCATGATCTCCTGTGTGATTATGACGTTATATGTGATTTCTCTACCAGGCACAAAGGCCGTTTGATTCTCCGTGATGATCAAGCCTCAGTATTGGCTGCAGGTGCGTGGTGAGTATCTTGGAGTAGATTTTTTTAATAGAAATTGCAAAGTGCTATTGGCCTATAGTCTTTTACCTTCGGTGTTTTTGATCTTCGAGATCAAGCAAACCTGTGTTTGGTTGATTTTCGGTGGTAAGTGACCAGTTACAAAAAAGCGCACTTCGGACACAATCTCCTTCTCCATTGTGTCCTAGTTCGTTTGAAAGAAGCAGGTTGAGAAGCCATCAGGCCCTGGGGCTTGGACACCGTTGATGGAGAAGCAAGTCTTTTTAATCTCGGCTTTATCATGTATGCGAGTCAAGCCATCATTCATCTCTTCTATTACTTTCTTTTTAATAGATTTGGTGATAATTTCCTCCGCGTCTATAGGGTGAGACGTGTAGATGTCATTGAAATACTCGGAGATGGCCGCATTTAAATGATCTTCTTCAAAGAAAACGTTGCCATCATTATCTTCTATCACCAAGAATCTATTTAAAGGTCTGCATCCTTGAGTTGAAGAATGGAAGAACTTGGAATTCTTATCTCCCAAGGCGAGCCATGACTGTCTACTTCTCTGTCTCCAATACATCTCCTCTGCCTCATATGCATCTTTGAGCGCGTTTGAGATGTTTTGGATTGTAGCATCATCATAAATCAGATCTGGGAAGGCTGTATCGAGGTCCTCATTCTTTTTCTCTATCTCCTTTTGATTGTTTTGATGATGTTTTCTTTCCCATTGTTGGATAGCCTTTTAGCATTTGTGAATCCGTTCGGCTACATTGCTCCTCGAATTCTCATTCCATGCTTTTTTTTTTATTAATAGGAGGATTTCTGGTTTCTTTTTTAGACTTCGATCATAGTAGAACATTCGTTTTTCTTTTTTCTTCCTTTTTGCAAAGAATGTGACCATAGGTCGATGATTTGATCCTTCGAAACGTTTGTATTCCGTTCTGCTTGTTGGAAACATATCTGATCATTCTCCATTGGCCATGGTGCGGTCTAGACGGCAGAAGACTAGATGGGAATTTCTTTGGCCTCTCCAGGACGTGGGGTTTTTGGAGTGCTGGATGTCAAATAGGTCGTTCTCCGCTACAATAGACCTGAAGTTCGTGAAAGATGCCTCAGATCGTTGAGACCCCCTGATTTTTCCTCGTTGCACAAGATTTCGTTGAAGTCTTTTGTCAAGAACCACGGGCCTTGTTGTTGTGATGCAATTCCATAGATGTGGTCCCATACAAGTTTCCTCTTCGTGAAATCTGGCCGCCATAGATGAAAGTTTCAAAGAATTTTTGGTCTTTGAATTTTATTTATGTGTTTATGAAGTTATGAGATTCATGGAGTACCTCGAGAGTGATGTCCTCTGTCCAGAGAAGTGCCAACCCACTGCAGCCTGGGGAGTGTGGTGAGACCAACTTCATATTGCCATAATTCAGGTTTTCGAGTTCTTTTGTGACTACCTCATCCGGGTTTTTGGTTTCACTGAGAAAGAGGATGTCAGACGCGCATTTCCTTCTCAGTCTCGAATTCACTAAATTTTTGTGATGGATTTTAGGCCACAACAATTCCAGCTGCAAATGCCTAAGAAATAGGAGATTGGAGGATCAGAAAACCATGTTGTTCCTGGTTTTGTGGTGTCGAGCTTCGTTGGGAGCTGCTTCATTGTGATGTTGTCATGATTGTTCAATTTTAAGGCAGAGATTGTTGTGGGGGGGGGGACTCTCATTGTGACAGGTTGTGGTGTACATGCAATGTGGAGCATAGAAATTGGCAAGCCAGTTGGAGATCCTCTTACGGTTAGTCCTGTGTTAGATGATAGTTTCGGAACAAGAGACGGCTGAGATGCATAAGTCATTGTCTTCCCCTCTTTCTTTCTTGGTGTTTGCTGTATTTGACAAAAAAAAACGCTTCCTGGAGTTCGATCCAGGTAATATTCTTGGGCTGCCATGAGCCTTGTAGTTTGAGCACTCTTTCCAATCCTTTGGATTGGGCCTAGGTTCTTACCTAAGATAAATTGATGCTCTTCATCTTCCTCTCAGAGATTACACAGGGCAAGACGGTCGTTCTCGGCAATGTGGGGAGGGGGCCAGGAGCCTGTTGGTCAGAGTTGCATTCACATGCATGTGTCTCCACCCTTTCCAAGATTTTATCAGCCATTGCTTCCATGAGTCCCTCTTCCTCACTCTCAATTACCCTCTGGAGCCTTGCGCTTCGCTCTTTTGGGTCAGCCATGTATTCCCTAGATAGCCTAGTAAGGTCTTTTAAGACTGCCTCTCGCGTTGGGATTGTTGCTTGGGGTGGTTGAAACTGCTGCTCAGTCAATTTGCTATTAAGGAGGCAATCCGCTGTCGCGTTTAGGGGCTCTCCATTGATGACTCGGGATCTTCCTACTGCGCTTTCTCTAGGGTCTAGATGATTCATGTACCGATACGTTGACTCACGTAAGTCCTCCAGAAATTTCTCTCGGTTTGGTTGTTGTGATTCTGGGTAGTCAACTTCTGCTAGATTCCTTCCCAAAGGGGGTTGAGTATCTTGGTTCGTGGTTATCTCCACTAGCTGAGAGTCTAGGTTCCTCATGGCCTTCACTTTCAGAATTTGATCAATTGGGGTTATGAGAAGGGAGCCTAGATTGCGCCTGCCAAGCGAGTTCCTCAGGTCGTGTGGTTGATCACTCTCTTGAGATTCAACTGCTTCCATAGCCTTTCTTACAGTTCTGGGAGCCTCTTTAGCTTCTCTCTAGCTCCATTTTGTTGTCTTTTGGGGGGGGGGGAGGGTGTCATGTTCGCAGAGATTGAGTGTTGCATGTGTGAGGGTTGTTGACCATTGTAGCGTATGCTTGATGCTCATTTACCAAATGGTCTTTCATATATGTCCTTCCGCTGGTGGAAATCATCAGTTTGGTCATCAGTATTTGGTAAGCCCCATAGCGATCCTTTATGTCCTTGTCTCTAGGTTAATTCGGGTCTCATGGCTACTGGAGCTATAGGTCGTAGATATATAGGCAGTCTCTCGTGTCATGTGTGAGTCTATTACAAATTTTCCAGTGTTTTTCAGTTCTTCATATTTGAGGAAGATAGTTATTTCTTTGCCATCGGGGAACTCCAATATTTTTTCCTTGATAAGTGGCTCCAATCCATTGACGGTAACTTTCACACGTGCCGCTGTAGAACTAAGGGTGTGTGTCTCCAGATGATCTAGCTCTCTGCCTATATTACAGACAACACGCTCCTGCCAGTAGTGTAGAGACAGCTCTTGGATTCGGATCCAAAAAGGAATTTTTTGAAATCCAAAAAGATATTTTTTGAAGGGAAAGAGTTGGAGATAACTAGCTCCCATTTTTCTAAGATTACCATCTAGGACGAGTAGGAGTAGGGTCTGTTTTCGAGGACTTTGTTGAGGCCTTCCTCCTTTTTGAAGCGGAACTTGAAGCAGCCATTGCCAAGATCTTCACCAGTGGTTGTACCCTTAACTCTCCATCTCCATCTCCTGGTCATGGTAGCGATGAAGGAGTCCATTCGTTGGGCCTGAGGGTTTGTGAGACGTCCCACGAGGGTGCACATAATTGCCTGAATTTGCTTAGAGGTGTCAACTTCCGGTACGCTGTTTTGGGTACTCGGAACTTGAGAGTTTGATCCTCTTGCCTTTTTCTGCCATTGTGTTGAGTGTTGGGGGGCGGGGGTTTGGGTCCAGATGGTATGGCCGGATCTGAGGAAAGCTTATCGGAAAATTATTTGTCGGAGGTTAGGAGGCACAAAATTTCTCCTTTTGGAAGCAAAAAGTAGGTAAGATCTGTTTTATTTGAGGAAACAAGACAGAAATGGTTGTCTCGGGGACCGTGCCTGAGAGAGAAGAGAGCTTGCCGCGTTAGCTCATTTACGCATAGGTTTATAAAATTACATGTTATATTCACTAAAATATTATATTTTCTACATCTAAATTTTAATATTATACATTTAATTAAAAAAATCATATCGTCTTTAATCTATTAAATTTTTAAATTACCAATAGAATCCCATTGCATTTCTTGAATTTTAATGGGTAGGTTGAGAAACTTTGTCCTTTCAAATTAGCATGAATGTTTTCGATACACTCAATCCTATTAAGGCTTTCAATAAGTCACTAAGCCTATTATTATTATAGATATTCTCAACTGTCTAATCATTTGGTAATGAAACTCCCATATGAAAAAGAGGTTTTGAAAAACCTGATATTGTGGTATGGTAGACAACATAAGGAGATGCAATGTCAAAGATAATAGGATAAGTAACAGCGGTAAATCGGTTATTGAGAGGATCCTCATTTGGAGTAGAGATTTCTTAGCTAATTTTAACTATGTCAATGGTTGTAGTGTTTGATTAGGTCTGATTTATTATTTACCGGATCAAACTAAACTTGTGTGGCAATGTCAACAATTGAATTAATTTTCATGGTTAAATCAGAACCAAGGAGTACAAAATTTTAGTCATGTGAGAAAATAGTTTCAATAGTGTATACTACTGGAATGATATAAACTTTATATGTGATCATTACCATGAATGTTGCTTCCACCATTGTAATAGGAAAACTAAAGCATAGATATAAACTGATCGTTTGAATCTATGACAAAAGCAAAGACAAAGATTTGGACACTGAGAGTGGTAACATCAACAAATAAGACCATGACTGGAGAAGCTTAATCACTTGAATGTTAATGCAAGTCTTTAGGTTAAACTTGATTGCTTAAACCTTTGTGCAAGTCTTTAGTGATATTTTTTTGGTGGCATCTTCATTTTCTATTTCTTAAATGGCCACACCTTCCAGACTTTGTAGGGATCCAAAAGTTCCATATAAACTATAGAAATCATACCTTTTTAAAAATCGTGTGGTCATATATCAAATTGAAACACATTTTTTTTTTTTTTACTAATGTGCGTTTTATATTATGCATAAATCATGAAAAAAAAATTTATGTTTCAACTAAACAATGTGAATTGGAAATTGTATTCCATTTATTTTTAAAAATGTTTGCAAATTTTAATATTGGTAACAACTTGATTATAAAAAAATCACATAAACATATTTGGATTTAAAATGTCGTCACTTACAGTTTTTTAGAATTGTTTATTTAGAAATGTTTAGAATTTTTATTAGTTTATAATTTCTAGAACCCTTTTATAAAAATGTCTCCTTAAAAATATTATTAAATAATTTAAATATCTCAAGTTTTTTACTGCAACCAAATCAACAAGTGGTGATCTTTTATAATACCAAAAGCCTCTAGATAAGATTTAGAAAAAATCGAGATTTGGTTGAGATCGGATCTTGACATACCAAAATTTAGTTAGATTATATCTATATGATAAAAGTGTCTTTGTCTCTCCAAAAGCTAGAAGTAATATGAGATTGTTCAACCTTGATATACTTATGATTTCAACATATCTAGAAATTTCTTATCAATTTTGTTCTGAATTTATGTATGTCTCATTTCAAAAACGTATTAATTAACCAAACACTTGTAAGTTAGTATCCTAGTGAAGCTAATTAAAAGTTTAACAAAATAGTAAAATGTTATTTAATGAACATAACATTGACACGAAGATAAACGATTATACCTCACTACTCCGAGTGAATAATAAGCTTTTTATCTTCTTTAGTCTAATTCTCGTTATACATTAGTTGTTTAAAATTTTATATGGAATATTGTAGCATCAAAAAAATTGCAGTTTTTTTTAAATAATAGATATAAAAAGAAGAATAATTAAGAGATTTATTCTAACTTATAGATGATTATTTATATTTAAATTTATTTTAAAATATAGATAATCGATTAGTTATTTATATAATTGCGACCATTATTTTGTAAAATTTATTCTAAATAATACATGATTATTTATATTTATATTTATTCTAAAATGTATGGATGATTGATAATTTATACAACTCAGATAAACCTATATATTATTTCCAATTAACAATAAAAATTTAAGATTCTGGAAAATTTCTTAATTTTGGATGCTAGCAAATTTTTTCAATTTTGAATGCTAATTAGGAAACTAAAACATAATTTCTAATTTTCCTAATTCTAATGGTGATATATAATTTTATTAGTTGCTGGTTGGTTTAAATGGATAACTATACAAGTTTTTTAAGAAACTATAATATAATTTTTTTTATTAGTTTTCTATTTAATTTTTAAACGATGACGTGGATAATACTATTGAATTACTTAAATCATGTATGAATGTATCTATTTTTGAAAAAGCTTAATCTGGAAAATATTTTATTGATGGTTACGTGAAACAATATTACTAGTGGACTTAAATCATGCGTTGATGACCTTAGGCTTATAGCTCCAATTTTAATATAGTACAGACTAGATTTTAAACCCATGCATTGTAAATTTATATGTAACCACTAATATTCACTGAAATATTATATCTTATACGTCTAAATTTTAATATTATATATTTTGTGCTTGTAAATTAGCATGAATGTTTTCGATACACTCAATCCTATTAGGGCTCTCAATAAGTCATTAATTCTATTGCTATTATAGGCATTGTAAACTATCTATTCATTTGGTAATGAAACTTCCGTATGAGAATAAAGAGGTTGAAAAGCCTGATGTTTTGGAATGCTGGACAACATAATGAGTTGCAATGTCATAGATAATAGAAGAAGTTACAGCGGTAACTCGGTTATTGAGAGAATCCTCATTTGGAATAGAGATTTCTTAGCTAATATTAACTATGTCAATGGTTGTAGTGTTTGATTTTGTCTAATTTATTATTTACTGAATCAAACTAAACTTGTGCGGTGGTGTCAACATTTGAATTAATTTTCACGGTTGAATCTGAAGTAGAGTACAAAAATTGAGTCATGGGATAAAATAGCTTCAATAGTGTATGCTAGTGGAATGATAGGAATTTTCTATGTGATCATTACCGTGGATGTTGCTTCCACCATTCTATTAGGCAAAACTAAAGCATGGACATAAACTTGATCGTTTTTGAACCAATTACAAAAGCATAGACAAATATTGGGACACTAAAAGTAGTAGCATCAAAAAATAAAGCATGGAAAGAAGAAACTTAATCGCTTGAATCTTAATGCAAGTCTTTAGGTTAAGCTTGATATTTTGAACCTTAATGCAATTCTTTAGTGATACTTTGTTGGTGGCATCTTTAATTTTTGTGTACTAAATGATCAAACCTTCCACACTTTATAGGGATCCAAGAGTATAAACTATATAAACCGTGTCTTTATGAAAATCTTGTGGCCATATATAAAATTTTAACACATCTTTTTTACTAATGTGTGTTTTATATTATGCATGAATCATGAAAAAACAATGTGAATTAGAAATTGTATTCCATTTCTTTTTAAAAAATGTTTGTAATTTCTTTTTCTTTATTTATTTTATATTTTATTGCTGGTGACAACTTAACTATAGAGAAATCACATAAATATATTTGGTTTTTAAAAGTTGTTACTAACAATTTTTTAGAAATGTTTATATAGATATGTTTATAATTTCTAGAACCCTTATATAAAAATGTTTTTCAAAATTTTGTAAAATGTCTCACTAAAAATATCATTAAATAATTAAAATATCTCAAGTCTATACCAAAATTAAAAAAAATGAAGATCTTTTCCAATACAAAAAGTATCTAAACTACACAAGATTTTGGAAATTATCGAGATATGGTTGAAATCGGAACATACCAAAATTTAGTTAGACTAAATCTATGTGATGAAAGTTTCTCCGCCTCTATAATGGCTACAAATAATATGAGTTTGTTCAACCTAGATATACTTATGATCTTAACATATCTAGAAAGTTATTATATGTCTTGCTCTAAATTTATGCATGTCTCATTTTAAGAACGTATTGATTGATCGAAACTTGTAAGTTAGTATACCAATGAAGTTAATTAAAATTTTAATAGAATAATCAAATATTATTTATCGAACATAGCATTGACACGAATATAAACTTAAATTTCACTTTTCGAGTGAAAAATAAAATTTTTTATCATCTTAAATCTAATTCTCGTTATATATTAGTTGTTTAAACGCATCAAATAGCTTCAATTTTTTAAATAATATGTAAAAAAGACGATTAATTAAGAAATTTATCCTAATTTAAAGATGAGTATTTATATTTATAATATATTTTAAAATATGGATAATTGATATCCTAACTTATAGATGATTATTTATATTTATAATATATTTTAAAATATGGATAATTGATTAGTTATTTATATAACTGAGATCATTATTTTGAGAAATTTATTCTAATTTCTACATGATTATTTATATTTATTCTAAAATATAGATGATTGATTGATTATTTATATAATAGAGATAAATTTTTATAGAATTTCTAATTAACATTAAAAAAAATTATATTTTGGTAAATTTCTTAATTTTGAATGTTAACGAAATTTTTCTATTTTGACTGCAAATAAGGAAACTAAAACATAATTTCTAATTTTCCGAATTCTAATGGTGATATGTAATCTTATTAGTAAATGGTTTAAATCACACGTGGATAACTATAAAATTTAGGATACTATAATATAATTTTCTTGTTTTTCTAAAACAAATTTTCCTTTTGTAATTTTTCTATTTTATTTTTAAACAATGATGTGGTACAATACTATTGGAGTACTTAAATCCTATGTGAAATTTTTTTATTTTTTTATAAAGCTTAATTTAAAAATATTTTAATAACGGTGATATGAAAAAATACTATTAGAGGACTTAAATCTCATGTGGATGGCTTAAGAAACTTATAGCTCCAACTTTTTTTAGTAATAGATTTCGAGAGTATATTCGTAATATACATGTATGCGTCAAACCCGAGAACAAAATGTTACAAAGAAGATTATTATTTTTTTAAATAAAGAATAAAAAAATAGTACTACATACTAAAAAGTACTACTGACTAAAAAGTGACAAAAAAAAGCGGTCCCCTTTTCTCTCTCGTCTCTCTCAAAACCTAGCAGCCGCCACCCCCCCCCCCACCTTTTTCGGTTTATAGATTTGGCCTCTCTGGTAGCCGTGGCTCCCCTTTCATTTCCTGCATAACGGCGACCACTTCCAGCGTTTTTGGACTATGTGAGGCTCGGTGAAGACAGATTCGACGGTTAGCAGAGGGCAGGTTTCTCTTCGGTTAGATCTGAATCCGTTGACCTCAGCAATGGCCGGTTTAAAGGAGTTTGAGGACGGCTCCAATTCAGGCTCGCAAAAGGCTCTTCAGTGGCTAAGCTCAAACCGAAGGTGCCTAACTAACGCTCTGTCCTGTAAGTTTCCGACAACAAGAATCTTGGACGGATCTAGGAACCGTAGGTAGAGGACAGCCTCCGCTTCTCGTCATGTTTCAGGCACAAGTCCCGATTTTTTTGAAAATCGTGACGCCGGCATCTCCTTCCTCTGCTGAACATAGTCTCGTCGGAGTAGGGTCTAATTTTAGATTTATGTACTTTAGTTTCTGAATTTGAAATGAAATCACGAGTTGTGTAGAACCGGTGATTTTATTTGATTTGGATCTTCAATGTGGTTTTTGATGTTGTTTGTTCTTGATGAGTTGTTCGACGGTTTGTGGTAGCACAACCAAAATCCGCTCCACGCCGGACTCTTTTCTTATTAGAGAACTTACACTCTAAGTCTTAGGTGGTTTTTAGGCTTGGTAACTAGTTCTCGTGTGCGCCGACTCTTTTATCAGTCTTATGGTCTGTTCCAGATCTGGTTCTGTAACAGTTTAGCTGCGGTTTTAACCATCTCTAAGCCTACTAGTCTTAATCTCGATTTTAAGTTGAGTTTTTGGATATGCAATAACCTACTTTTTGAAAAGGACTTATGTCTTCTTAGAAGATCATATGATGTGTATTTGATCCTCTAAACTTAGGCTTTAAGATGATATTAGTACTAATAATAATGTAATCAATCCCAAATTTATCAATAAATTTCTTTATTTCGTGGAAAAAAAAAAAACTAAAAAGTGACTAGTGACTAGTGAGGAACAAACAAAGATGTAAATTTTATTACATCTTTATATCTTGCTTTCTCTTTTCTTTTCTTTTTTTGCTAAAGGGTATATCTTGCTTTCTTTATAGCTTTCCTTTTTGTTTATTTTTTTAATCATTTGTCCCCTCAAACTCATATCGACGAAGAAAATTTGGAAACTTGCTTTTTAGATTAGAAGGTGGTGGTTGTAAACTTGTAATTGTAATTGATAAAAAATAAAACAGAAAAAAAAAACCCAAATTGAAAGTACACAAAAAAAAATCAAAAAATCTTACAAAACTAATAAAGCTTTTCTTCCCCCCCCCCTCCCCCCCCCAAAAAAAAGCCATTTTCTTAAAACTAACGCTCAAAAATCACATTTGTAATGCTTGAGAAGCCTATTGGCTTCCCTTAGACCACTAAAATAAGCACCATGAGTTGTGGAGTAATGGGTTCTATGTGTTGCTTCCCCTGCAAACATGACTTGGAGCTCATTAGCCTTGACTTGATCATGACCATTGACTTGACCACCCTTTTTATTGATCTTTGGCAATGGCTCAGCCATGGCATCTAGGTCCTCACCGCTTGATCCAACCGCCACATACGAGTACGAGCCGCAAAAGAGAGGATCACTTCCCCATTTGCTCTTCAAGACCTTTGTGATTGTCAAGACTTCATCATCATCTTTTAAAGAGCCATTGATTCTTGGAGTTTCTGCGGTGTCTTTCTTCACTTCCTTGCCAGTCAAGCAAGACACAGTGGTCAAAACACCGTCCATGATCTCCTCATCGGTTAGTTTCTCGAGCTCGAGAGCTTCTTTGCCTGCAAACCAAGAGAGCAAGACCTTCGAATTGCTGTGGATTGGTGCTATGCTTGCGGTTCTTCTCATCCACCACGGGATTTTCACAAACCTAAACTCGGAATCGTCACGGTCAAAGACAAGTTGCAGAGAAGGGCAGTTTCTGTGAGACATTTCGACGAACAGCTTGTTGACAACTCCGAAGCCAAGCCTTTTAATGGCGTCGGATTTGAAATCAGGCAGAGGAGGACTAAACAATCCTCCTTCTTCATCATCAATCTCAGTCCCTGCTTTAAGCACCCCTAAAGAGACAGTGACAATAACGTGATCTGCAAAAACAATAGACCCATCTGAGAAATGCAGCTTCACAGGAGGATTATCGTTGTCGAACCCATTCTCGGCCTCTTCGTTACTCTGCCAGTCGATCTTCGTGACCTTTCGATTCAATTGGATAACACCTTGAGGAAGAACAGAGGCCAAGTGATGGATAACGCTGAGATAGCCTTTGGCTATGGTGATTTCTTCGCCTGGAAACATCTGGTACTCGCTCTCCGCCGAGAAATCGAGCGTCGAGAGATCATCGGCGGATGTGTAAGTCCTCTGTGTGTTGCTAAACATGGCGAAAATGGCTTCTTCAAGCGACTTTCTACTCCATTTTCCATACCTTTTCACTTCATCTCCTCCACCACCATTGCTGATGGAAGCCCAGTAAGCATCGAACCCAGATTTCAGGAATGACCCGACACTACTTCCATTGAACCCATCACGGGCAGAGCAAAACCTAGTGGCAATTTCGTAAATTTCAGCCAACCGGCCCGAATCGCCGTCGCTATGAGAGATCTCTTTCCCCTGAGATAATTCCATGAGAGCGTTGAACAATCCCGATATGGATTCAACCACCGAGGGCTCAATCTCGAACCCACCTTCCGCGAATGTCCTGGGTTTTTCAATGCTGGAATCCATACACTCCCATGGCTCGTCGGAGACCAGAGAACCCGTCTCCTTGGCAATTTTATAAACAGGGCTTCCACCAATCCCGTGGATCCACGTGGCACCCATCTCAATCTTCTCGGCGGAGAACTCAGAGGTATTGATCCTCCCGCCGATTCTAGACCCGCCCTCTACGACGGAGAGCTCGAACATGTTACTGGAGCTCGTGTAGAGCTTGTTCGCCGCCGTGAGACCAGCCATTCCAGCTCCGATTATCACAATTCTCGCTTTCTTCGCCATTGTTACTCGAACCTCTCTGTCGGTGTGTATGCTTCGACGAGACCAAAAGAAAAGAAAGAGAGAGAGAGAAAGAGGGAGAAGAAGAGATAGTGTTGTCAAGTGTATTTGGGGATTAGGGGAGGAGACGCAGAGGGTGAATGAATGGAGAGAGATTACTTTGGCAGAACATTTATAAGGGAGAGAGAGTGTGCGAAAGCGAGTGATGAGTGTTTCCTTTGGATTTTATCATTTAAGTTTTGATCTTCTAATTTATTATGGGAATTTAATATATATAAATAATTGTTTAAAATAAAACCTAATCTATTTGCTGGCTTACGAGGAAAAAATTCTATAAACAAATCATCATTTTTCGAAAACAATTTTCATAAATTTACATGTAACTTTATGTTTCTTAAAAAATACATAAATGAAGTATTGTGTCTATATCAATATATAGTCATTTGTTCTCAAAGGGGTTGCTTGTAAGTGGCTTTTTAGATATCACTTTAACATATCTCCATTAGTGATGTTAGTTTAATTTGCCAGCCTCAGCCTTCTGCGACTAAACACTGCAACATAATTTTTTTAACGCTGATTCAAACAACGTCCAGCCACAGCCATAACCGCCAGCATCAACTAAACAACAACAGTTGTCGCAGCCGTCTCTGTCAACCAAACGAACATGGCTAAATTCAGAGCTGTGCCTAAAATTATAAAGACCTAAGGCAAATTTAAAAAAAATGCTCTTTTATTTCCTTTTTAATGTAGTAATAATACTATTATTTCAAAATGAAAAGTAAAAAATAAGTTAAAAACAAAAGAAACACTATTACAAAAATCTTAAACCATAATTTTTCATTTTTTTTTTATAAATTTTTTTCACTGAACTCTCGTAGTCGAGTTTTCTTATGAACTCTCTTTCAATGGATAAGATAGTCAAACCAATTAATCTTTCTTGAGACATAGTTGATCGCAAATAAGACTTTGTCAGCTTCAACTTAGAAAATCTTCTTCCGGCAGAAATAACTAAAATGGAATTGTTAACCGGTAAGCGATCCACGAGTTTGGATAGCAACATCCCACACTTTTCAAGAAATATAACACTTCAGTGGGTCTTTCGTACTATTCTGACAAAATTGAGTTTCGAATTCATGTTCTTAGACTAATTTTATTTTATATAACTACTATACAATAGACTATATTTTCAAAAATTTAGAACCCCTAAAATTCTTAATATTTCAGGACCCCAAAGCGAATGCTTTTTTTTTTTTTAAGGTAAACATGCCTCTGGCTAAATTTTCAAATGCAATCATTCATGCGTTAAATTTTCACAGCACAAGAAAAAATTGTTACGGTTGTTTCTCTATCTTCCTTTACATCAGTGTTTCTCGCTTGTTTTCATAATTAATTTGATAATTAGGTAATATCAGTTGGAGGTGGGTCTGCACCCCTTCAACGGGTCTGGCCCAAACTCCCTTTCCCGGCCTATTAAACAAGAAGGTCCGGATTTTGGACTAACCAAAAGACCAGCTCGACTCGGAATCCGAGGAAGCCACGTCATTAAAAGGAATAAAGACTGGCAGTCGACACGTGGACCTACAGAACGTCTCGATGCCCAACACGTCAGTTCACGGCCAAACACGTGAAGCTCACCTATTTTCCTGCCATGAACAGTTCGACCGCATACATAATTATGACATATATACCAACTAATCGACACACCTAGTTCGGTGGATGAAGAAGAGAAATGATGACCATCGAAATATGCGCTCACCTGCTACGAGCAACTCACTTGACGGATCCACCTCCATAAATAGAAGGAAACATTCAATAAGCAAGAAACATAATTCATTCGAGACACCTCAGAACTAAATAGAAAGTTATAGCTTAGATCGTATTTAACATTTAATCTTCGACTTTTGTCGCCAAGTGTTAGGCTTCGATTTCGGTTCATATTCAATCTTGTAATCTGATCCCTGTCTCCGATGCAATAACCCCAAACTTATTATTCAGCATTAAACATCTTTTCCGAATTGATATTCTTCAAACAAAATAGGTTTATCTCGTCTTAAGATCTCCAATCCCGTCTCCTAACTAATCACAACTCTTAACAAGCATTGGACTTTTCGAGGTTCAACAATATCCTTCTTAATATTCTATAAGAACTAAATGTAGTTAAAGTGGTTGATATGATGTTGTCTGATTGGTTTTTGGGTGAAAAATTTGTGATGTATAATCATGGTTAGCCTAATTGATTTTGTTGTCTAAAAAAAAAAAAAAAAAAAGAAAGAAGAAAACCACTAATAAAGCTAATTAAAAATGCATTTAAAAAAAAAAAATATCATGCCTAAAACATTTGTCTATTACACCTTAGTCCAGAGCCAGCCAAACATGTAATGGTAAATCAAAATTCTTACATAATCGTTTCAAATCTCACACACCTTTTGACTCAAATATATAGAGACGCGGATACTATGTTATTTATCATTTAAAAAACTAAATGCATTAGTTGTGAATCAGAACATCAAATATATTATTTAATAATATTTTAGATTTGTATTTAACCAATCAAATTATTACAATAAATACTTTTAAAAGAAACTAACCAATCAAATTATTACAATACACACTTTTTAAAGAGACTTGGTTAGCATATGAATATTATTTTTTCAATAAATGCGGAGTCTTTTAACGATTTGAATATTACATTTCAAATAAATAAAAAAGTCGGAACCATTGTTTTTTTCTATAATTCATTCTCTTTTCAATTAAACTTTGTCTTCTCAACTTCTTCTGCATCAATAAAAACGTAAACTCTCCAAAAAGTAAAAATAAAAAAAACTTCACCACCTCCTCCTAAAAAACTTAAGTCGTCATATTTATGCCTAAATATATTATGTGCAATTATAATCTCAATATTTCACGTGGTTTTATCAAAAGTTGAAAAGCGTTTAAAATTTTATATCTACGACCAATTATTACGTCTTCTCTTCATTACCTAAGTGTGATATAATAATCCTCTTGAGTTTCGTGAGTTTTATTTGTTTGTTTTAAACCATGGCTATAGCAAGTCGACCCAGAAAAATTATTAAGAATTTAAGTTCTCGATTTTTGCCATGTGCACCTATTCAAACTCCATTATATGACCCAAAAAGATTGACAGTCACACCTCCTCCTCTTAAGGGAAAAAGTATGTGTTTATTGATTATTATTGAATATTTATGTGGTTTTATTTTTATTTTGTTTTAAATGAATTTTTACATAAGGTTGATTACAAAAAAAATTCAGAGAATTTTAAGATTAAATCTCCATCGTGTTTAGTAATTTCAACCCCGTCAAAAGACCTCTCAAATTTGGTTAATAGTGATGATTTCAAATTTACCAACATTTCTGTAATATGATGTTTGCTTTCACATCATAAGGCGTGAAAATTGACCATTCTGTTAATAACGAGCGTAAACCCTACATCTTTCAATTGATAGGTAAAAACTCTTACCATATTGATATATTCTCTTAAACCTAGTGAAATTCCAAAATTTTACAATTGTACATATGTGATATTACCCCTAACGAATCGTTTGTAAGCTTATTGGTAACTAATTAATGTTATATTCCTTCGAGATAAACTTTACTTGACTTGATTTGTAAATTTATTTTATAAACATTTTCTTTTGTTTTGTTGATCATATTCTAACAGTGGTGAAAAAAAAAAAAAGACTTCGCAACAAACTCAAAAGAATAAGTTGAAAAATTATTTAAGATGTTAGATAATTTGAACCCATATATTCAAATTTTTAGGGTTGCTAGAGGTTGATATGATGTTGAGAAAGATGATGGTTTCCGTTGTAGATTGATTGAATGTAGGTCTTCAGATGGAAGGAGCCACTATCTTTCATTAGCGGATAAAGTTGTTGCTTTAATTCCTAATAATTTCATATTCAATATGAAAGTACGAGATACTATTCTTAAGACTATGTCAGATCACTTATAGAAGATACATGAATCGCATCCTACTTATTTGCTATCTCGGTATCCAATATTATTTTCATATAAAGAGGATGGTTTCGTTTAGAAATAACTTTTGGATATAATGAGTTAGAAGGAAGTAAATTTTTTTGCGTATCTAATTGTTGGAGGAGTGGAGATGCCTTTATTATTCCAGATCTAGAATAGAGTTGAAGCAGTTTTTGTAGATTCTTATACGATGATATAATCCAAGCATCATCCTTGTGTCTAACTTATTCATAGGAAACTTTGTTCTAATAGTTATGAAATCAGCTGAGAAAGGTGCAGAAAATCTAAGAAAAATTAATATTAGTTTTCTAATTTACGTTTATTTTAGTATAATAATAAAGATTAACACTATTGTATTATTTTCTTTAAAGAAAAATATTTATTAGTCTAAGTATGTACTTTTTTCTAATACACCATGACCAATTGATTTCTTATGCGAATATATTCATGAAGTCTTTAACAAGAAATCATCTTTTCAGATCGATCAAAGTATGAAACTTTTTCTTTTAATGAAGAAATTATTGTAGATTTATCCTACTTTAATTAATTAATTATATCCGTTGATTATATCAAACTTTTGCACTATACACACATTAATGGATCTTCATCAAAGGTAGTGCAGATCCGTAGGCTATCATATCGTTATTTATAAAATTGAGAAAATGACCCCCCCTTTTATTTTTACTTTGATCAGAAAATGACCTTTTATTAGAAAACAATATATTTCGTTTCAAGACTTAATTGATCATTGAAGTTATACATAAAAATATATTGAAATCATACATAAAAATATATTGAAATTATTGATTTTTTTTTTTTAACTGCAGCATTGAAATAATTGGTATGCATACCTTCTACGTAAAATCCACAATATATATATATATATGAGAAATATATTAACTTTCTTTTTGGTGACCCAAATTTGTTAACTCTAAGAAACTTGGGTATATAAGTAATAAAACCAAATCATAGACAAAATCTTGCGAAAGTTTTTGTCTCTTTGTGATGAGTTGCATATCCCGAAGAAGCTCTGACTCTCCGAGAATCAACTCTGAGTTCTAAAACAGATACATAAAGAAATTATTATCTTTTTCTCAAGTGATCTGATCTCTATGTACCTTGATGTACACAAAATCAAAATTATCATTTTGAAATAAAACTGGATATAATGTTAACTTGAATTGCCACTTCCTATATATTCGATATCTTGAGACTTGTTTATGATCTAACACAAATTTGACACACAACACAAATTTCTGATTAATAATACATGTCACGTTATTTTGACAGTTTCAAATATATATTTTATTTTTTGTTGTTAAATAATATATATAAATACACAGTCGATGGAGTAAAGTCAAAACCTTGAGCTCCAAAAATGTTAGCTACAACCCGTGAAACTTAAGGAGTTTTCCTTTGATCTTAGAAGCTTGAAAATGACACACCCGGAGGTTGTCACGTGTTTATTTTCATATAATTAATATGCATATGCATTGTATCCATTATAGAGTAAGAAGAATTATCACAACCTAAAAGCTTGCACTCTAAATAATCTCTAAGCTTGATTAATTCGCCACACATCTATATGTATCCTTTTATTATCATGCTAGTAGCAAGAAAAATAGTAAGAACCAATTTTCAATATATATATAAGCTTTGGAATATAAGAATGTTGAAACAATGAATCAGAGAAGCAGACAAAAAATGATAGCTATGTATTTTGAAAAAGTACCTAACCTTGAGAAATGAGCATTAGTTCTTGAGCCACAACTTTGTCTCCTCTCTTTTCCGAACAAATAGTTTGGCACATTCAAATACACATACAAAACTAAAGACGTGTAATGTGTGTACATATATACATATCGACGAACAAGGTTTTTTTTGGAAAAATGCCAAATAAATAACAAATTATTTTTTGAAAGTATCAAAAGAAACTCGTAATTTATTGTATTATAAAAAAATATATCAATTTGATTCCGCCGTTAACCGTTAACTCCTCTTTTAACGGTATTAACCTCCGTTAACGGTTTCTGTTTAACAGTTTAATACCAAAACGACGTTGTTTTGGTGTTGTTTTGAATTCAATTAAAAACATGAAAATATTAAATAAAGATTAAATTATTTAAAAAATGCCAAAAAAAAATTCGTACTCTATCGTGGTATAAAAAAACTCCATTTTTTATAACACCGATTTGGTATTAAAAACACAAAACAAAGATTTTGACTACACATTTCGTTGCCAAAATCGATCTTTTTCCATTCTGCCACCCTACTAATATATATAGCTAAATTGAATCTCGATTTTTAAAATGTATGAAAACACGTAACATATATATATGAAGTTAAAAGGTTTTTTTGGAGATGTTCTTACATACTTGAATTTTTAAACAAATATCATTTTCATCCAGATAGTCAAATAGACTATTAACAAATATCATAATATAACCAAAATTATTAATCACAACTCCAAATCCAAATTCAAATAGTATGTATTAGTAATGTTAGTACTAAAATATTTATTGATTTATAGATAAATTAATAATTTATCAATGGTAAATTTATTTATTTTTTTTAATCCAAATTCAAATAGTATGTATTAATAATGTTAGTACTTAAATATTTATCGATTTATAGATAACTTAATAATTTATCAATGATGGATTTGTTTATTTCTTTTAGTTTAAAATATTATGGATTTACCTCTTTTTAAAATAATAAATTATTAATTTATCTATAAATTACTAAATATTTTAGTACTAACATTATTAATATATAGAGTTTTCACTTTATATATCAATACTTTCGTCAAGTCACCAATATATCATTGTGGCACAATAACAAAGAGGTCTATTTTAACAAAGAGGTCTCAGAAAAATATGTGTTTATCTATTTTCACATATTTTACAAACTGAGATTCACTTTCGTTATATATATATATATCAATAGATTCATCATATTATCAAAAAGACATTACGATACAATGACAAAAATATCGATTTTAACAAAGAGGTGTGAGATCTGAATCTTTATATTGTTTTTTTAATTGGATTTAAAACAACGCTGAAACAACATTGAGATCAAATCGGCATTGCCAACAAAAGATGGAGCTTTTATTATACCACAATAGAATACAAGCTTTTTTTTTGGCGTTTCCTAAATAATTCGTTCTTTTTTTGACATTTTTCCTATTTTCAATTATATTTTAAACAACGCCAAACGACGTCGTTTTGGCGTTAAAAGGAAACCGTTAACGGAGTTTCACACCGTTAAAAAAGGATATTTATATCAGTAGGTTCATCATATTTTCAAAAAGACACAATGGCAAAAATATCGATTTTAATAAAGAGGTGTGAGATCCGAATCTTTATTTTTTTTTTTTAATTGGACTGAAAACAACGTTGAAACAACATTGGAATCAAATCGGCATTATCAACAAAAGATGGAGTTTTTATTATACCACGATATAGTACGAGGTTTTTTTTTGACATTTCCTAAAAAGTTTTTTTGACATTTCCTAAAAAGTTCGTTTTTTTTTTTGACATTTTTCTCATTTTTAATTATATTTTAAACAACACCAAACGACGTCGTTTTGACGTTAAACGAAAACCGTTAACGGAATTTAACACTATTAAAAAAGGAGTTAACGGCGGAATGATATCAGTGTTTTCAAAATAAGATGACGATTTATTTATATCACTATAAACTGCAAGCTTTTTTGGCGTTTTCAAAATAGTTCGTTTTTTATTTGAAATTTTTCCTATTTTTGTTTGGTTATATAGCTACATGGTCAACGATGAGAATCCAACCAAACATATAGAAGACGTATGTAGATAAGCCTTATAGTGAAATCTTGGATCTAACAATTACTAGTGTATTTATTGTCGGATAAGTTAAAAACATGCATAGATTCACTTATCTGGCCTTTGGAGATGTTTGTAAAACTAGAGAGAGGATATTTCACCCACACAGGAACTTTAATTCCAATTTTTGTTGCAAGTTTTCCCTAGATCCCCAATCTTGTGACTGTACAATAGCTCTGTGTAAATACCCAGTTGGCTCCGTTGAGTTGGAACCGAACATGAATGATTCAAGGAGTTGTGAAGAACCAAACTCAATTCATATATGCTCAATTCATGGAAATCAGTGAAACATCGGTCAAGTCAAAGTTCTTAAAATCTAGATTTCTATGACGCTAATGCATTAGTATTTTCTTTTGCTTTTTTTTTCTTCTCACTAAATGAATAAAGTTTAATGAGCTAGAACTTAATTAAGAATTCTCTCCAGGATCGATTCCCAAACAAAACGGCTGTGGCTCAAGATAATCAATTGCAAGATTGGTGTTTGAAGACTACTCTCAAAGTCTAACATTCATAAGTCTTGTTTTCACTTTAACAAAAAAACAAAAATCGTTTTTTTTTTTCTAGCAAGAAGGATCAGACATAAACACCACTAGCCAGTAGCAAAAACAAGGAACCAAAACCCTGCACAATTAACAGAGGAACAAGATTTCAACTAAACCGGTAAGTTTAAGACAGCTATAAACGTTAAGAGGATGGAGAAGCCATACCAAGAAGACAGATGCTACTGCTGAAGTCGCGAGCTCCTTCCCGAGGCTTCGGTTTTTCTTGGATGATGTAGCTTCGTAACTGCAATAAAAATAAAATGTTATGACTTGGATCAGGATCAAAACCCGAAACTGTAGATACCATGATTTTCCGATATGACTGGATCAGAAATTGCAATTGAGAATGAACTGAGACCAGAAATATATGTAACCACTAACATTTTCCGTCAAGAGGTTCAAAAACAGTGGAAATGTAACAACAAGAGTTCCTTAACATCATTGGTTTTCAGATTCGTAAATCGTAACCTAGTCATGAGTTGATTCTACACACTCAAAAGAAATTCCAAAGTCTAGCCACATTTTGGGAAAATCAGAGACAAAATTGAATCAATCGGAAACTGTCTAGAAATCGGAATCACAAGTTTGGAAGCAATCAGGAGATCTAGAATTCAGGTTGAGTTTAGCTTACATGAAGAAGAAAGCGGTAATGAAGAGGCCAACCGCTAGAGTGAATACCGACAAGGTCGGATACATCGCCACTGGAATCGGACTCGCAATCGGTTTCGCAGCCTTCTCACCGGAAACAACATAAACAGGCCAACAAAAAAACAAAACGGAAAATTTTAAGTAAAATCCGATTACATTTGCGGCGCTGAAAAAAAACTACGACGGATCTGGTTTTACCATTTTCGCTAGAGGGAACTCTCCGCTCTTCTTCTTCGCTTCGCTTCGATCTGAGGAACAATGACGAGCGAGTTTGAAGCCTTTCTTTGATTCAGATTCGGTTTGGACCGGACTAGTCTACATAATTACGGAAATCGATGGGCCTGTTTTGCTCTTTACTGATTCAGTTTTATAGGCCCAACCCTACTAGGAATGATCATTGGTAGAAAAATGTCTTCATTATCTCGTCTTCTACGATCTGATTCACAGAGAAGAGTATTTATACACGAGTGTTAACACCTAACATTCTTAAATATGATACATATTTATTCTACTATGCGGTCAGATGTCTTGAATCCCCAATTTACATCCCCAATTTACAGAGCAAATAAGTAGAAGTCGCCGACAACTAGACCGTGGTAAGTAAGTCGTCGGGGCTTGCTCTTTAGGAGAAATATGTTCCAGTAGTGATGAGTAAGCTTGAACAGCATCGTGAATCAAATGAAAGTTAGTTCTGATGTGTTTTTTGCATTCATGAAAAATAGGATTATCGAAATGTGTAGAGCGGATTCAATATCGCATAAAAGCTTAATAGGCTATTTATATAGAATGTCGAACGAATTAAATAGATTTTTAATTCAATTGAAATCTCGTAAAGAAATTTCATTGATAGATATTCAGCTTTGCAAAGGATAAGAAGACAATGACATGTTTCTTATATTGTTCTACTTGGTTTATCTCTTAGTCAACTAAAACATATGAGATGATGAACCAGTAGAATATATAAACACTAAGAGAATGCCTAGGGATAGGGCAAGCTGACTTATCATAATAAAAATGGCTTGGACTTGTAAAGAAGTATATGAAAAGTTTAGAAAACCTTGTCCAAGATAATCCTTAAGTGTTGGGGTTGGTCTTAACACATCCCCGGCCCGATCCGGATTAAAATTTAGGTCCAAACTAACAGACCCATAACGACGGCCTAGGAGCAGAGAGCTTCGGTCCGGAGCGGCATAAGCCCAATGTTCAAGCCCCTCTAGGCTTAAGCATCTCGTTACTGCACCTCGGAGGAGCACCTCCCGAGGATCAACACGCACGAAGTCAACTAGACAAAACGTGATGTGACCTAAACCACATCACACTTTGTCACTTGTCAGAATAAACAAGGAGTTGACTGCAGGAACGGCGTCGACGCGTGCATATCCATTCCTTCGATCAACGAACCCTAGAGCGTAGTCTACAGCTCGAGCCTAACATGGCTACAAGTCAACTTGCGGGTCCAAACTCTTCTATAAATACCCTCTTCATTTATTACGGAAGGGGGGGGGGATTTGGACCTCTCTCATTTGTAATCACAGTTAGGAAATCAGAGATTAGGGCGAGTAGTTTGGTTACTTAGATCAAGGTTAACTCCGTGAGCGACTCCGGTCCACCGGAATTAGGTTCTGATCTCAGTTCAACCACTGCCATCTCATCCAACTCTCTCTCTCTCTCTCTCTCTTTGTATTTCGGCACGTCGCTTCTCATGAAGCGCGTCGCTAAACACTTGTAACAGCGACCAGCTCGCTCTCTTTTACACCTCAGCACGTCGCTTCCTCGAGGTACGTCGCTAAATATCTATAAACAACGACGACGTCGTTTTCTCTTTGCTTTCCCTATTTGGTCACCGAATCCAGTTCCTTCTACGGAGGATTCCGACCCTCTTAAAGTCCACGCCACGGCATTAAAAGTCACGTCATCAATCTCCCACGCTAATCTCGCGGTCAAACCGCATAATCTCTCGGTCAAACCACAATCAATCCCTTAAATATTTACTAAGTATCTTGTGCGCACTCCGGTACGCTCAGTTGGCACCGTCTGTGGGGACACTGTCAGGAATCACTCCTTACTCCCGAACTTCGGTAGCTCTTTCGACTCTCCTCGAAGATGGTAAACAGCCTCGTGCCCCTCGAACAAACGACCGGTCCCATCCCCACGGGACCCGTCGAAGCCGCCACGACATTGGGTGCCCTCGGAGGATCAATCGTCCCATCCTCGTCCACTCCTCCCGCGAGAACCCTCTTCCGCGTCCGGAACGCCGTCAACATGATTATGGATGGACTCCTCGATGTCAACGACTCAGTCCGGGCCATAAAAAAAAGCATAAGGGCGGCGGCCTCCTATCGGCAGCAACCATCTTCCTGCGAACTTCCGCCTGACAATCCCGCGAACACCATCATCTTCACCGATGCAGACGCTCGCGGAGTAATCCAACCTCATAACGACCCCCTGGTGGTCCCCCTGCAAATCGCAGACTGCGAAGTCGCCCGAATCTTGGTCGATACCAGAAGCTCTGTCAATGTCATCTTCCGGGAGACTCTGATAAAAATGGAGCCCCGTGGCTACGAGATGAAACCGCGCTACAAGCCTCTGACCGGTTTCGACAGAGCTACAACGATAACCATCAGAACTATGAAATTCCCCGTGCACGTCGGCGGTATGACCAAAGTCATAAAATTCTTAGTCGTCGACAAGCCAACGATATACAACGCGATCGTCGGGACCCCTTGGCTGCACGAAATGCGAGCTATCGCATCCACCTACCACCAATGCGTCAAGTTCCCGACACGAAATGGAATCTACACCCTCCGAGGGAACCTGGCGGACTCCCGGATCTGTTTCATCGCAGAACACAAGCTCCGCAAGTCCCCAGTCTCGACCTGCCTGACGGTTCGAACCCAAACAGAAGTCTACGCTCCGACCCAAGACGCTCCTAGCCTGTCAAACGTCGAACAGGTAAACTTGGACGACTCAGACATCACCCGGACCGTGGGTATAGGCACGGGCCTCCCTAAGCCTTTACGATCCAACTTAATCTGTCTACTCAAAGAAAACGTCGGAGCCTTCGCCTGGAATCCCGAAGACATGCCCGGCATCGATCCATCAATCGCATGTCACGAACTGAACGTCAACCTGATATTCAAACCCATCAAACAAAAACGCAGAAAGTTAGGTCCCGAGCGGGCCAAAGCCGTCAATGACGAGGTAAAGCGTTTGGAAAGTGCCGGCTCGATAACCCCCGTCCAATACCCCGAGTGGCTCGCAAACATGGTGGTGGTAAAGAAAAAGAACGGGAAGTGGCGAGTCTGTGTCGACTATACCGATCTTAACAAAGCCTGCCCCAAGGACAGCTTCCCAATCCCCCACATCGACAGATTGGTCGAAGCCACTGCGGGACACGAGCTCCTCTCTTTCATGGACGTCTTTTCCGGTTACAATCAGATAATGATGCATCCTGATGACGTCAAGAAAACGGCCTTCATCATGGAACATGGAACCTATTGCTACAAAGTGATGCCCTTCGGGCTGAAGAACACCGGAGCCACATATCAACGACTTGTCAACAGCATGTTCTCAAGTCAAATCGGAGACTCGATGGAGGTATACATAGATGACATGTTGGTAAAATCCAAACTTACGGAGGATCACACCACTCACCTGCGGACCTGCTTCGTAACCCTAAACCAGTACAACATGAAGCTTAACCCAGCAAAGTGCACTTTCGGAGTTTCGTCCGGCGAATTTCTAGGGTACATCGTCACAAAGCGAGGGATCGAGGCTAAACCCAAACAAATTGCTGCGGTAGCGGATCTCCCGTCTCCCCGCAGTACCAGGAAGGTCCAAAGACTCACAGGCCGCATAGCCGCCCTCAACCGCTTCATTTCGAGATCCACGGACAAGTGCTTCCCGTTCTACCAGCTACTCCGAGGTAACAAACGCTTCGAATGGGACCAACGCTGCGAGGACGCCTTCAGACAGCTGAAGGAATACCTCATGAGCCCCCCTATCCTAGCCAAACCTGAGGACGGCGAGACTCTGTACCTCTACATCTCGGTTTCAGAATCAGCCGTAAGCGGGGTCCTCGTGAGGGAGGATCGCGGCGATCAGAAGCCCATCTTCTACACCAGCAAAGCCCTTAATGGGGCCGAGACGTGTTATTCAGCATTGGAAAAACTTGCTTTAGCAGTCGTTTCCGCCGCCCGAAAACTCAAGCCCTACTTTCAGTCCCATTCGATCGTCGTTCTATCAAACCATCCGCTGCACACCATACTTCACAGTCCCGCTCACTCCGGCCGCATGGCAAAATGGGCCGTCGAACTCAGCGAATATGATTTCGAATACAAAGGACTCACGGCCGCCAAATCTCAAGTCCTCACCGACTTCATAGTGGAACTCCCGCCGGAACTGGGAGAAAGTAACCCGCCACCAGAACCATGGTCACTATATGTGGACGGCTCGGCATCCTAGCAAGGCTACGGAGCAGGGGTTCTCCTCAAGTCGCCAACAGGCGAGCTCCTCGAGCAATCTTTCCGCCTTGCGTTCCAAGTGTCCAACAATGACGCGGAATACGAAGCTCTGCTCGCCGGGATGCGCCTCGCCAGGACTTTACGCGTACAAAGGTTCAGTGCTTTCTCCGATTCACAGCTCGTCACTCATTAATGCAGCGGGGAATTCGATGCCAAACACCCAAGGATGGATGCCTACCGCAGACTAGTCGGAGAACTCGCCCGGGAACTCGAATCTTTCACGTTAACCAAGATTCCCCGAAGCGAGAATTCAATCGCGGACTCCCTGGCAACATTCGTGTCGACCTCGGATCCCTCACTTCGCAGAACCATCCCGGTAGAAATCATCGGGGCTCCCAGCATCGGGTCCACCGAGGAAACCTTTGCCATATCTGAAACACCCTACGAAAATAACGCTAACTGGCTACCCACCCCCGAGACAGCACAAGCCCTACGGATGACGACTGGCGCACCGAGATCAAAGCATACATCGAACATGGGACCCAGCCCCCAGATCGTGGGGCAGCGCGAAGACTCAGAACGAAGTGCGCCATGTACCACGTCATGGGCGGACGCTTATATCGACGGAACACTCAAGGCACACTTCTTCTGTGCGTCGATCGGGACGAAGCCGAGAACATCATTCTCGAAACACACGAAGGCGCCGGCGACAATCATTCTAGCGGCCGGGCCTTAGCCACGAAAGTATGGGGCATCGGTTACTATTGGCCGACCTTATTAGCTGACTGCACACGACACGCAGCGGCATGCGAGATGTGTCAACGTCACGCACCAAGCATCCACGCGCTAACCGAGCTCCTCGCTGCCTCGGCACAACCATACCGCTTCATGAGGTGGGCAATGGACATCATTGGACCGCTCCCCGAAACCCGGTCCAAAGAAAAGTACATTTTAGTAATGACGGACTACTTCACTAAATGGGTAGAAGGCGAGTCATTCAAGCAGGTCTCTTCCGACGAAGTGCAACAGTTCGTCTGGAAGAACATCATATGCCGACACGGCCTCCCTTACGAGATCGTCACAGATAACGGTACTCAGTTTACCTCAAATAATTCGAAGACTTTTGTGCAAGATGGCGCATCAGGCTAAGCAAGTCCACACCTCGTTACCCACAAGGCAACGTCCAAGCAGAGGCGACAAATAGACGAATCCTGGAAGGTCTTAAAAAGCGCCTCGAAGACAAAAAGGAGCTCTGGGCCGACGAGCTCGATGGAGTATTATGATCACATCGTACAACCCCTCGACGCTCGACAGGACAGACACCGTTTTCCCTCTCACACGGAATGGAGGCACTAGCCCCAGCCGAGGCCACGGTACCCTCATTCCGTAGGACAGTGCTGGCTCTCGACCCTCAGTTGAACGACGAGTTGCTGAAACAGCGAAACATCGAGCTCGAGGAGCAACGAGACCGAGCCCTCTTGCGCATCCAAAATTACCAACACCTAGCCGCCCTACACTACAACAAAAAAGTACGTGGTCGGCGCTTTATGACTGGAGACCTCGTCCTCCGCCACGTCTTCGAGAACACAGCAGAGCGCCCCATCAACAAAATGGGCACCAATTGGGAAGGTCCCTACATCATTTCAAGGGGAGTCAAACCTGGCGTTTACGAACTACTCACGATATCGGGAAACAAAGTCCCCCACTCATGGAACTCCTTCCATCTAAAGCGCTATTTCGAGTAAGCCGCAAAACAACCGCTCAACACTTGACAAAAAAAAAAAAAAAAAAAAAAACCCGCGGTGACACCCCGCGTCTACTTCGATTCCTGAACTACATCTCGGCTTGATCCCTCACCAGGGTACGTAGGCAACCTCCCCGAGGTCCAGCTATCCCTTTATAAGAAACCATTCTTCACTAGGAAGGTACCACAATCCTAAGGACGAACTCTTGGCAGTCCATCCAAAGGGTTGTGTGAAGTAAGCCTTTCCCCCCGGGAAAGCAACGGCGCCTACGGCCCCCACACAGCATAAGACGAGCCATGCCTCGCGGCTACGAGAACCAACCCCCAAAAAGGGAAGGGACTCAAGCCGAGCCCTGCTCGCACCCACATCGCCAAGATGTAGTAGACTGATGACCTACAACCCGTTCATGCGTGAACACTGTAAGCCAGGCCCAGCCCGCAAAAGGTGCGCATTCGCAGTTTTACTCAGCCCGACACAGCTGGTCACCACGGCCCCGTCGGCAGAGTGTGCATCGACGTAAGACGGTCCATATTTCGTAACCGTAAGTCGAATCCATGGACCGCGGTTCGTTAAGCCGAGCATCGAGCCTCGTAAATACAAAAGTCGGGTATCGCATCCAGGACACACTCGGCCCTGGTCGAGTTTAAGGAAAGCAAACAAATCTTTAACATAAAAATCTAAGGAAAGCAAACAAAGCTTATCCCATCCAACGCCAGGATGAACAGCTAACGCCTGCCCAAAAGAAAAAATCCGATGGATGAACTCCGCACCCCGCAACTGACATCGCTCAAGAACTCGGTAAACCCGGGACTCGAGAACGGTGTCACAGAAGAATGCTGGAACAAAGCCTAATTTGGAGAAAACAGTGCCTAGGAACTCGAAAGCGAGACAAGCTTTCAAACCGAAAAGTACTACATTGAAAACGTTGCATCAACGTCAACCAGACTGCCTCGCTTCCGGAACCCGCTTCCCAATAAGCCTAGATCATGAATCACCGTCAAGGAGACCCAGGAAAGCACGGCACCTTCGGAAAAACACTGCGACATCTTTCCTCCCTCGCCTACCTCCTTACGTCAACATGCAGCTAGACAAGGATGCTTAGGGGTGTAAAAGGAAACCCGAACACATAACCTTAACAGCAGAGGTCGACGGAAGCAGCTAGGTTGGGGTGATCATGACCGCATTCGCATCACTACCTACCCCATCGGCAGGATCGGTCACCTCCTCCGACGCGGTAAGGGCAGCCACAGGCTTCACTAGGGCGAGATCGTACTTTTCCAGGGTCGCATGCCTGACAGTCCTCATCTCGTTCCGAATCTCGACTTCAGAACGGAGAAGTTCACTCCGATACTCAACAAAATCTCGCCCACTTTGGAAAGTCTCCATTCCGGCCAACTCTCCGGAGACTCGCTGAAGTCTCTCAACGAGCCCTCTAGCCCCGGCGCGGTCTGCCATATAGCGGTCGACCCGCTCCACGACGTCCCGATACGGCGCGAGCTCTCCCTCGATCCTCGCCTGTGCTTCCCTCAGCACCAACTCCTCCTTCCTCAGCGAGTCCTCCTTCACTCGCTTCAGCTCGTCCCTCAGAGCCCTCTTCTCTCCCACCTCGCGTTGGAACCGTTCCTGGAATCCCTTCACGCGAGCCCGCTCCTCGGCAAGAGAAGCCTCGGCGGTGTCCACCTTGCTCCTTTCGATAGCAAGACGAGTAAATGTGGTCTCCTCCAGCAGCTTCGGATTCTCCACCTTCAGCGACGCGACCTGCTCGCGCAGACCGCTCACCAGGCGCTCATAACCCAAGAAGAGCCGGTTCTGGAAGACCATGCTCTGACAACACAAGATAAATAAACCACGTCAGAAACAAACTAGACAACCAAAGGCGGCTAAATGATACTCACCCTGATGGAGGCTCGGGAGACGTGGCCATACGCCTCCGGGAAGGTTAGGGAGCTCGGAGCTGGGAACTCGTCATTAGTCAGTGGAAGCGCCGCTTGCAACTTGACGCACTCAACCGCGCTCGTCTCCAGGGCCTCCCCCTCTGCACTAGTAAAACGAAACACCCGAGGCGGTGTTGATGCACCCACCGTCGGGCCAGTCTCGGAACGTCCGGCTCCATCCCCAACCTTCTGCGCCTGCGAATGCTCAGCGGGCGGGATGCTCTGGACCGTCCCAGGAGCGACGGCCACCGTCCCCGGCTCCGTTACAACGGAGGGGATAACCTCCGCAGGAGCCGATTGTGGTGGATCCACCTCCACCGAGTTTGTCGAAACCCTGCGAGATTTCGACGGAGGGAATGAACCATCGGATCCCTCTTCCAGACGCTTACGAACCGTCGGAACCCGAGTCTCGGGAAGGCGGAGCCCTCCCATTCGAGATTTCGACGAATCAGATTTGCCTGAAGACATGGCTCGATTGCAGTCACAAACACGACAAAAAAGAAAGCAAGAGATACTGCACAAGATATCGGATAGAGAAAGGTTGGAAGGAACCCCAGTTTATATAGAAGGGAATAGGAAGAGGAGACGACGGTTATTAAATGCCCCGTCATCATGACACCAAAACCGAAAAGGCGTGCCTTCCTCTTTTTTCGTTCCTCGATTCGCATCCCCTGATTTACGGTTCACTCGTTCAGCGCCACGTCACCGAACTGTACCTGAAACGACATCGAATCCGCAGATGAAGCGACGCCAAATCTTTAGAATGAAACGATGGCAGATATTCGAAGAGACCCTCCTTTAACACGCCAGATCTTCCCCGGATTCACGCCTCGACATTCGCGAAATCTAATAACGGAGCAACAAATCATTGGACTGGGGGGGGACTAACTGTTGGGGGTGGTCTTAGCACACCCCTGGCCCGATCCGGATCAAGATCTGGGTCCAAATTAACAAATCCATAACGACGGCCCAGGAGCAGGCAGCTTCGGCCCGGAGCGGCGTAAGCCCAATGTTCAAGCCCCTCAAGGCTTAAGCACCTCGCTACTGCACCTCGAGGAGCACCTCCCGAGGATCAACACGCACGAAGTCAACTAGACAAAGCGTGATGTGACCCAAACCACATCACACTTTGTCACTTGTCAGAATAAACAAGGAGTTGACTGCAGAAACGGCGCCGACGCGTGCATATTCTTTCCTTCGATCAACGAACCCTAGAGCATAGTCTACAGCTCGAGCCTAGCATGGCTACAAGTCAACTTGCGGGTCCAAACTCTTCTATAAATACCCTCTTCATTTATTACGGAAAGGGGGGGGATTTGGACCTCTCTCATTTGTAATCACAGTTAGGAAATCAGAGATTAGGGCGAGTAGCTTGGTTACTTAGATCAAGGTTAACTCCGTGAACGACTCCGGTCCACCGGAATTAGGTTCTGATCTCAGTTCAACCACTGCCATCTTATCCAACTCTCGCTCTCTTTTACACCTCGGCACGTCGCTTCCTCGAGGCACGTCGCTAAATATCTATAAACAACGACGACGTCGTTTTCTCTTTGCTTTCCCTATTTGGTCACCGAATCCAGTTCCTTCTACGGAGGATTCCGACCCTCTTAAAGTCCACGCCACGTGGACGCCACGACATTAAAAGTCACGTCATCAATCTCCCACGCTAATCTCGCGGTCAAACCGCATAATCTCTCGGTCAAACCACAATCAATCCCTTAAATATTTACTAAGTATCTTGTGCGCACTCCAGTACACTCATTAAGGTAGTGTACAATTCTAAGAGTTGCAGTGCAATGTTCTTGTAGTGGATTTTGCACTTACAGGGACATAACATGATCGATGTAACAAAATTCCAAGTGAGGGAATGTTAAATATATCCAATGAGTCGGTGATAAGAAATCATTCATGGGAGAACCAGTGGCAAGTGAAAGCTTGTGATTGAGTTCACTAGCGTTGTCGAACCCGATTATTTTAACTGGAAAATGAAATTTTCGCTACTTATAATGAAATTTTGGATTACACCAACGGCCTCCTTTTTCTCAAGCATAAGCTAAGTGCATACACATCAAAAAAAGTCATCAACAATAATGAGGAAATATGTTTTGACACAAGAAGAAAAAGTATGATATGCATCCCAAACATCACAACATATTTAAGTAAACGGAGCATCATCTATATTAAAACTCTCAAAAAAATATCTCATATTTATTTAGCATGAAAACAAATATCACACGTAGAAGTTTGTTGATACCCTTGTATTTTAGCAGTTTATACTTCTATTTCCTATTGGTTTGAGGTCTCAAGTCACTGATTTAGCTTGTATATGTTCACTATTCTATTCCTTTAGTCCCGTTTTTCATTTTAGAGTTGTAGGATTACATACATCTTGCATTTGCTACCATTTTGTATTGAAATTAGGTGTTTAAGGAGTTCAAAAAGAATTCTATGGAACGTTCTACCACAATACTTCTTGAGTATGGGTTTTTGAAGACCAAAGAAGAAGAATGGTCGTAAAATACTTTACATGATTTGGGTTGGAATTGAAGTTACTCAAAGATTGGAAGATTTGGGTCGACAAAACCTTACTCGGACCGAGCTATTGGAGACCAAGTGAAACCACAAAGGAATTGGATTTAGAATTTTAAAATCCACTTGAATCATTAGAAAGAGGCTGAAAGATGGTTAATTTTTCCATTAAAAAATCTATATTTGGAGTTGTGGTTGGGGAAATATGGACCATACAAGAATCAAAGGATGTGACCAACCCACACGGCTGCACCAGCAACCACAACTTCTATCCAACACGACCCAACACTATTTCATTTTTTTTTTGCATGTTTAGTCTTTTATAGGATTACTGGAAACAAATGCATTCAAGATCTTGGTGAAGTGATATAATCTACTCCCAAATAGAGTGATACAATCGACATCTTATTCACCGGTTTAATTATATTAGCTCTCTCCATGTTCATCTTACTTTCCAAACGACATCGTATGTCATATGGTGGAACGTAATGGTCAAAGACACCTTCACGCATCCAAGGCTCCATGTTTCCTAATCGAGATATTTTTAGGTTTCTTTGCAATCGTATATGATTTCTATGTTACTTCGAAAATCCTAAGCTTTCAACACTCCTTTACTATCGTTCCAAACAAGGGGAAACAACTAGTTTTTTGTTTTTCGATTTGTGATTTCTACTTTGCTTTTGCATTACATTTATGTGTTTTTGGTTACTTAGTTTTTTTCCTTTGTACATAACTTTTTCCTTTAAATAAATCAAGTTAACATCTTATCAAATGAAAAAAAATAATTTCTTTTGGAACATAATTTGATCATATCTCTTCTTCCGACACTAGATCAACGTCATTTAGTCAAACACTTATAACATTCCTAATGTCTTTTTGAAATCGTGAACTTAAAATCAGATGTCCAACTTTCAATAGCATGATCCATTCATTGCGTATTACTCGTAACCTCTTACCACTATCGTAAGAGGTATATCACATTAACTATTATCATTTACAAAAGCTTTATCAACAGCGATACCAAAATATTTTTCTCGTTTTTTTGTAAATTTTTCTTCAGTAATCGCTAACTAGTTCTAATAACCGTTGTAAAATTTGTACCGCTTAAGATTATAAATTAGACCTATTAAAAATTTATATAGATAAACTATACATTTCTATGAGTGAAGAATGTTCGTAAAAATTTATAAAAAAGAATTTGACAGCATGACTTAAGGTCAAAGAAAAGATATTCGTACCAAAAAAATCGAACCGGCCCTAAAAGAAGTATTGAACTACCAAATTTGATGAAAGACCTAAACGAGTCCTAGACTTCTATACCTTGAAGAATCAGTGCCGAACTTACACCAAACTGAGAATCAAATGACTTAGACTTAATATAACCCAAAATTACTCAAAATACAATTATATACAAAAATTATATTAATTGCATTTAGATTTAATATAACCCAAAATTACTCAAAATATAATTATATACAAAAAATATTAATTTTTTCAAAAAAACTAAAGTTGTCATGGATACTTATTAATTATTTTATTAAAATATTAACTACTCGTCTAAGAATACATTATACATTAGATAATATTGTCAGAAATATTAACATAAAAAAAAAAAAATTCTTCCCTATAGATGTCCACACAAAGCATTAAATTTAAAATTAGAGTAATGTTTATTTTTATGTTACTTGTTGTCTCTGAGTTGGAGGGAGTATTGTGGTTTCGCCAATATCCATTCTCCACTTTAAAATGCGATTATTTGAACTTTTCACTTAAAATGCGTTTTGAATAAAAGAACTGGAACTTTCTTACAAATTCAAATCAATTCATGTTTGAGAATACCAAAAAGAAAATGACCTTTAAAATACCTACATTTCATATGTTGTCATTATATTTGCACATTGTGTCTTCTCTTGATATGTATTAAAGTTATGAGAGCTGTCCTACCAACAATATCATTTTACTAGAGGAGCACGATTGTTTCTCTATATTTGACATATGAACACTGATATAAACAAAGATGATGAATTAAAAACCGATGAGATTAATATGGGTTTGCCACTATAGTGGAGCACTTACATTGTACGACATAAGAGTATGTCACAACAAAATTAGTTAGCAAATCATATCTTCTTTTGTATTTATGTATTTTAGAGATAAAATTTATATTGTTGAACTCATAAAAAAGAATGAAAGAATGTTAAAAAATAAATATGTACCTAAAGAAAATATTTTTTTGTTCTAGGAATTACCTTCCTATCAAACATCTTGGTTTCTTTTATAATTCATTTTCAATCATCTTTGAATGGACTTTTTTTTGTCAACCTATAAAACAAATTGTAAGATTATATAGTCTGTAAGAGAAGAAACATGAACTAATCACCACTTTATCAAAAGTAAGGTATGAAAAAACTCGGCTAAAAATATGATTTTTCGATTTCATTTTTATTCAGTTAGCGTAACCAAACTCTATATACGAATAAAATTACTTCATTAAACATAAAATTAGTAATAAGGTGATTTTTTTGTACTTCAGAAATATCAACTAACATAAAATAAATGTCCTAATTTAAGAAACTATAACTAAGATCCAAATCTTGTCATGGGTTGTTTTGAAATTTTATGTTCATTGTCTTATAAGTTTTAATTTTAATTCATATATTCCAAACAATTCTACCTCATTTTTTTTTCATGATATCTCTTAAATTTCGAGTTACATAAAGATTTAAATAATTATATTAGGAGGCATCTAAGATCTATCCACATTCATCTAAAATGTATAGAAAATTAGATATTGAATGACTTACCTCGGTTTTTAGCATTGCTAATGATCCTGAAATCCTTTGCTTTTGATGTCTCTTCAACAAAGCTCTTTGAGGATATAATAAACATTTGAAATTCCACATGAGTTTTTCCTGCATGATCTCTACATTTTGTCTTGAATTTGGTTTTCTCGTTGTTATTTTTTTATGAAAAACACAGATAACTTTAAAACCCATTATACCCCAATAGAAAACCACAAATAACTATTTGGAATAGAGAGAATCGCCAGATGAGATGTGGAAAATTCGGTTGTGTCTATGGATACCAGAAACAATAGACATACATATACATAATGAAAGCGTAAATTAGATCTAGATATCATACCATTTTAGGTTTTAATTTTTTAATCTTCTGCACTTTCTTGAACTCCACCTTAAACTTCTCATGTCCCACCTCTCTCGTCTCTCGCTCTTCCTTCTTCATGAATATCTTATCCTTCTTCATCAACAAAATATCAGTCTTCTTCTTGATCTTATATTGTTTCAAGCCTTCAACATCATAGTAAAACAATCTTGATATTGCAGCATTATATTAATACTATTTTTTTAAAAAAATATGGGTCAAAGATCAAACCTTGTAAATCATGACTTTACGTATTCTTATTTGCATATTGTTCCTCTGATTTCCATCGTAGTAAATTATTTCCTCATCCTAAGGAAACAATTAAATGTAAGAGAAAATTTTAAGTGTAATGACCATAAAAACTTGGAGAAGTTTGAAGGTTAAAATTTAAGAGAAAATGTTAAGTGAAACGGCCATAAAAAGTGAGAGAAGTTTGAAGGTTAAAATTTCTAGTGATACACGTGGCGTATTCACTTATGATGATATGGAGATAGTTCTTCAAGGTTCATGACTATAATTAGAGAGTTATTCATATATTTCGATTATACAGTCTTGTATATTTTCACCCCAATTTTTTGTTTCTTCTTCTTGATATATATTGCTCTCGTTACATCTTCACTTAAATTGCTTTCCAATTTTTAAGATCTTGAAAATTTATAACTTCGCCTCTTTGTCTTTCTTATCACATTTACCATCACATCACTTTTCTATTCCACTTCTTGTTTTGTCTCTTCTTTATTTTTGTAAAAATATAAATAAAAAAACACGAAAAATATCGAATTTATCATATATGATGAAAATTTAAAACTTTATGCACCAAATTTTTTTTTTTTTTTTTTATGTGCATCAAATTTATTTACTAAAATGTAACTTAAGTAATATTAAAAGACACTTGAACACAAAAATATAGAAAAAAAGAAAAAGTTTTTTATTAAATGTCTAACAAAAATTTAATTGGACACATGTCTCTCTTAGATACTTAGGTGTTAACTCCATGAACAAAATTGATTAAGTTTTATATATACTAGGTAAATACCCGCGCATACGCGTTAATTTTATTCATCATCTTCCGTTTTAGCTTTTTGTTCATATATTTTTTTTTGGTAAGAGAATGTGATGTGTTTCTATTATTTTTTTTCATTTCAAGGTTTTTTACCAATATTTTTCAAAGGTGAATACAATTGTAATAAAGCATGTTTCCTAGTTTTTGTTAGTAAAAAAACGAACATAATCCTTGCACTGTTTGCTCTTCAAAATTACTTCTTTCATATAATTGTTTCTTCAACTTTTTTCTTCTTGTATCGTTGTACATAGCATAACACTTTTCATATATATCAAACTCTCTCTTCAACGTTTTTATGAACGCACTTGTATATTCATGCAATTTCTCATACATATATTTCTCCAAAGCATGCATTTTCATATTGTTCAAAATTTTAAATCTAGCTAGGAAAATTTAAACAAAAGAAACAACATACCTAAATATATAGCATATGGATAGGATATCAGAAAAAAACCACTTTCGATCTCAAATTTTTTTGCTCGCTATAAAATAGTAATCACAATGCCCTTACTTATCTGGACAAACTCTTAATCATACTTTGGTTATTACTCGAGATTGTTGCAGCTCTCCTGCATGATTTTGGGTCTGCCTTTTCTTTTGTTTCTTTTTTGAAATGTCAAAGACAAACATTTCTAGCGAACCAAAATTTTGGTTATCTACGTACAGAAAAAAAAAAAAAAGTAACATCCACTTTACAACTGATTTTTAAGTACTTATATTCAGAAAGTGACATAACATGATAATAACTTAGCAAACAAATAGCCAAAATGGTGGTAATGGTTATTCATACGCATATCAATATTGGGTATAAGTATCATGGCCTAAGATTTAAAACTTCACAAGTAACATATGCCTCTGCCAAATTCTACTTGTATTAAATGAGACTACCAAACTGAAAACAAAATATAACATGTGGTACCACCCATCCATCTTTTCAAAAAGTTGATAATGAAGAAATTAAGCTCAGTTTTCGACAACAAAACATGCATATTTGATACATTACGATACATGTAGTATTGTAGAAGAAAATGAATCCACAAGATTAACACTCTTATAATGCATTTATTATTTCTGTAAATTGTATACAAAAATTCTGATAAGGAAAAATTTGACTCTAGACCAAGGTATTATTTATCCAAAAACTAATACCTCTTGGTTGTTATTTTAATGAACATTTCATTTAAAATCTCTTGCTCCACTATCCAAAAAGTATAATTTAAAACTCTTCTCACTATTTTGGTGGCTATTGTACTTTCCCATGGTTGTTTCCATAAACGAGATCTATATATATAAATTCAAATGGTCAAATGACCAAATCTTTTTTATAGAAATAACTCATTTAAATAACGAGATCCTAAGATGGTTGGTGTTTCTTTTGGTTTATATAATATTTCTGACCGCGCTACCGAAAGACGAAGCGCAAGGATTAATATATTTATCTTTCTCTATATTAAGATTCAAATGAAAGAGAGAAGAAATAACCCTAAGGATCGAACCATGCGATCGAACCATGCGATGGTTCTTTTTCCATTATTGATCATCAAGAGCTTATAAATATCAATTACTCAATTTCTAACATTAGTCATGCTATATGCAATCCAATCCAATCCATTGGCAATAACAATATGAGATGAATACATATATAAGAGATTTATCTAACTTTACATCAAAAAAATTGTTCATCATTTCGAGTTTATCGATAAAAACCCGGTATATCTTTATCCATAGCTTTCTCAGTCTTTCCTCAATGAATCCATTGAAAAAGGCATAAAAAAAATAATTATCTCATAAACGAGAACTTAAGCAAAGATCTAGCAGCATACATGACATACAAATCAATGTCAGTTTGACATCACGAACTTAATACCGCTATAGTGTGCAAAAGTCAGTAATATCTATCTTTTAATCATGCATTAAAATCAACATATTTTATGTCTTTATTATATTTCAAGATTGATAGGTACAAGTGAGGGAAAAAAAAAGACGACATTTTATTCTTAGTCTTCTGAATGCAAAATATGCAACCCACAAAATTTTGACAATATGAGTAATGACCATTTATGGGAGAGAGGAAAAAGTACAACTAACTGAATAATCATTCATGTACAATTGTATCAAAGAGGAAAGGGATTTTTTTCAACTAATTATGGAGAAATTCCACGTGTACCTTTGATCAAAAACCAAAGATACATGTGGCAAGAGATTAAGACGTGAAACATAATTCTTAGTTTTTTATTACTATTTTTTATTATTTTTATTACTACTTCTTTGAATAATTCTTAGTGTTTAATTCTCAATCTTCGTCTTCCTTTTAGCTTCACGTCTTAATTTTTTTTAGTGTAACCCGTTAATGCAGCATTATATTTATAAACATAATTTTCTAGAATTTGGAAAAGTACACATACATCTATGAATTCGGAAAACTCGTTCAACTTTAGTCATTAATCATTTTCATTTTTTAATATTATGAATGCATTTTTAATCTTGATAATGGAAGATGAAAAGGTAAAAATAAGTGAACGGTTTTTTACGTTTTTACTAAAAAAAAATTGATGTGTACACATCTCGCTCTCTCCAATGATGTCGTGGTGCAAAATTGCGAAGGGTTGATCAAGTTTTATATATATGATGATTAGTTGTTTAGAATGTGGGAATTTAAAAGATAATTTTGCCGATGACATTAAACCTGAGAGAAATGAAGACAGTTATACCGATTGAGGAGGAGACGAGATAAACATGTTTTGTTCGTAATATAGTGGCTCGAAAAAGATTAAGAATTATGAATAATATGTTTGGATTTATTGCCTCAGAAACAGGGGTTGGATTATAAGATTGTTGATGGTGAGGTTCTACCTCTTATCGATAGTTTTGCAATAATTGGAGTGCGGTCCCTGCCGAGCTCTTCTCTGATAACTTATTAGGTTATAAGTCCCGACAACAGGAATATTAACACTAGGCCCAGATGACCGAGGGATACCTCGGTGAAGAATGATCGAATTTAGTGTCCGAAGCGGGGGTGTAAACAACATCGTCCTAGGCCGAAGTCTAAAGCTCGGACAGTATAAGATCAAATCTTATCACATATTCCCAAGTCTTGGAAAAATGGAAATATTCCATTTTTCTGAGGTTAGCCCATGGGCTTACTAAACCGACTATTAAGGATATATAAATACATATCCCCTTCACTAATAATATTCATTCAGAATCGGAGAGAAGACGAACTAGATCGCCTAGGTTTTACTTCTCTTTGATAAAGTTACCTCGGCATCCCGAGTTAACAAACATTGTAATCAAAATCATTAATAATACATCCTTTTTCCGAGGTTTGCTCTTGTTTTCTTACTTTATACTTTTCCAAAAATGAACCCAGTATCAACATTTGACGCGCCAGGTAGGGGGGCGCACTTCTATTTAGTAAAACAAAAAGACCTCAGGAATGGAAAAATATATCGGTGTGATTCTCGATAGTTCGAGTTCCAAAGGAACTATAAAGAAACATATCCGAGAAATACCAAAGACTCGATCTATAAGCCCAGCCCCAACATATCATTCTTCGGCAGCCTTCACAGATGCATATCTCAAGGGAATTTTAATTCCCCACAACGACCCTTTAGTCATCCGTATCTTCTTGGCCGGAAATCTCATGGAAAAGGTGCTCATAGATACCGAAAGTACGGTGAACTTATTCAGTTTAGAAACTATGAATCGGATGAATGTAGTATCTAAAGACATGGAGGTAAAAACAGAACCCATAACTTCACTTCCGGGGAGGAGAGAAGTAGCGGTGGGAACCGCGGTCTACCCAGTATCTGTTGGAGTAGTCACTATGGACACTATCTTTCATGTGGTATCATGACCCCTCATATTTGACGTAATTATGGAGGTACCTTGGCTAACAATGATGGAAGCGATCCCTTCGACCTACCATCAGTGCCTCAAGTTTCCAACCCCACACGGTGTTTGTTCAGTTAAAGGAGACCAACGAATAGCCAGAACTTTTTCCATGCCCCCGAAGAATCAGTCACGAACAATCTCGCTAATCTCAGAACCAGAGGTCCCCCACAACGAAAATCCGAGCTTATCAATAGTTAGAGAGTTAGATCCAAACATTTTCGAAAAAGATTCATATGAAAAAATATACGTCGGCGAGGAAAACCCAGAACGCTGTTTAACAATTGGAGGAAATTTGGAGAAAGAAACAAGAACAAAGTTAATCAACCTACTGAAGAAAAACAAAGGAGCGTTCGCCTGGTCATCCGAGGACATGGTAGGGATCGATCCAACGGTAATATCACATCGGTTAAACGTGGACCCTACCCATAAACCAGTCAAACAAAAGAAGAGGAAGTTAGGACCGGAAAGAGCAGCAGCTGTCAACGAAGAAATCGATCGGTTACTAGCAAAAGGCTCAATAACCGAGGTTCAATATCCGGAGTGGTTAGCCAACCCTATAGTAGTAAAAAAGAAAAATGGAAAATGGAGAATTTGCGTGGATTTCACGGACCTAAACAAAGCATGCCCAAAGGATTGTTTCCCCCTCCCAAGCATAGAAAGACTGGTGGAAGCCACGGCAGGAAACGAACTTCTCTCCTTTATGGACGCATTCTCGGGATACAACCAGATTATGATGCATCCGGATGATCGGGAAAAAACCGCCTTTATCACAGACAGAGGAACCTACTGTTACCGCGTGATGCCCTTCGGCCTGAAAAATGCACGAGCAACGTATCAGAGGTTGGTTAATTGGATGTTTGCAGATAAGCTCGGAAATACGATGGAGGTTTATATTGATGATATGTTTGTGAAATCTCATGCGGCGTCCGAGCATGTCACTCATCTACAAGATTTTTTCGGTATCCTGAACCGTTTTGGCATGAAGTTAAATCCGGATAAGTGCACGTTTGCAGTTACCTCGGGAGAGTTCTTTGGATACTTGGTAACAGAGCGAGGAATAGAAGCTAACCAAAGAAAAATCAGTGCAATAAAGAACCTCCCGTCCCCGAAGAATTCAAAGGAAATGTAGAGGCTCACGGGCCAAATTACAGCTCTAAATCGATTTATCTCACGGTAACTGATAAGTGTTTGCCCTTTTACAATCTTTTAAAAAGGAATAAACAATTCGAATGGAATAGCGAATGCGAAGAAGCCTTTCAAGATCTAAAAAGGTACATGTCGACCCCTCCAATCTTGAACAAACCCGAAGATGGAGAAACCCTTTTCCTTTATGTTTCGGCATCAGAATCGGCCGTAAGCGGCGTGCTGGTCCGAGAAGATAGAGGAGAGCAAAAACCGGTCTTCTATGTAAGCAAGTCGTTGCTCGACGCAGAGACGAGATACCCAGCTCTAGAAAAGTTAGCATTTGCCGTAGTGATAGCAGCTCGGAAACTCCGACCTTATTTTCAGTCACATCCGATCGCCGTGATGACAAACCACCCTCTCCGAACAATACTACACAGTCCCGGTCAGTCAGGACGGCTGGCAAAGTGGGCTGTCGAACTTAGAGAATATGACATTGAATATCGAACTAAAGCGACGATTAAATCCCAAGTTCTAGCTGATTTCTTTTCCGAAATACCTCCAGAAGTAATGACAATAGCCCCCCAGAATGAGCGGTGGACCCTCTTCGTTGATGGATCTTCATCCAAATTCGAATCCGGGATCGGGATCTGGCTGAAGTCTCCAACCGGAGAGGTTTTAAAGCAGAGTTTCTGTCTAGCTTTTGAAGCATCAAAAAATGAGGCGGAGTACGAAACCTTAATCGCAGGACTTCGTCTTCCAAAACATAGGCACTCAATATCTCCGAGCTTGGTGAGATTCTCAACTAGTAGTTAACCAGTTCAATGGTGAGTTTGAAGCAAAGAACGATCGAATGGAGGCATACGTGAAGTTGATGAAGCATTTAGCCGAACATTTTAAAGAATTCGATTTTAAACGGGTTCCACGGAGAGAGAATACGATGGCATACTCTTTGGCCGCTCTTGCAACAGTGTCAGATCCCCATTTAAAAAGAACAATTTCAGTCGAAACGATCGACTATCCGAGTATTAGCAATAACAAATAGCACGCTTTGTCAATCGAATACGTAGAAGAAGAAGAGGCTCACCCGGAAATCCTCGGAGAAGATAAAGAAGACTGGAGAACACCAATTGTTCGTTATATTAAAAAAGGCGAGATCCCATCAGACAAATGGGCAGCACGTCGGCTTAAAGCTATGGCTGCCCAATATTTAATAATGGACGATGTTCTTCTTAAAAGATCCACCAGAGGATTGCTGCTCTATTGCATTGGCAAAGAAGAAGCAAACGAAGAAATGACCTCCACCCATTCTAGTGAAGGAGGAAATCATTCGGGAGGAAGACTTCTAGCTGTTAAACTTCGGAGACTAGGGTATTATTGGTCAACTATGATGGCAGATTGTGACAAATTTACGGCACATTGTGAAAAATGTCAAAGAAATGTCTTGAGATTCATGCACCAACAAAGTTACTCATGGCTGCAGTACCTCCTTATCCGTTTATGTGATGGGCTATGGATATTGTAGGACATTTTCCAATGTCGACTAGCGAGAAAAGTTTTCTCCTGGTCTTGACTTATTATTTCAAAAAGTGGGTCGAAGCAGCAGCTTATCCGAAGATTCAAAACGGGGAGGTTCAAAGTTTTGTCTGGAGAAATATAGTTTGTCGTCATGGGATTCCTTACGAGATAGTGACGGATAATGGCTCACAGTTCATCTCAAATAATTTTGAAGCTTTCTGCGAAAGTGGAAAATCCGCTTAAACAAGTTGACTCCGAGGTACCCACAAGGAAATGGACAAGCTAAAGCTATGAATAAAAAAATTGTCGCGGGGATAAAGAAAAGACTTCTCGAAAAAAAGAAAAAAAAGGTAGTCGAACGAATTGGAAATAGTACTATGGTCACACAGAACTACTCCTAGAAGTGCGTCTGGACATACCCCCTTTTCGCTTTCTCATGGGATGGAAGCAATGTCTCATGCCAAAATTAGGGTTCCGAGCCTGCGAAGAACCCTGATGATACACGACACCGAGATCAACGATGCAAAGTTAAAAGAACGGAATGACGAAATACAGGAATTTCGGGACCACGCTTTACTTCGTATTCAAAACTACCAACAAATCGCTTCTCGATACCATAATAAGAAAGTCCGAGATTGCCCTCTCAATGAAGGAGACTTAGTTTTACGAATGGTGTTCAAGAACACAAAAGAACCCGGAGCTGAAAATCTTGGAGCCAAATGGGAGGGTCCTTACTTAATCGAAACAAAAGTAAGATGTCGCGTTTACCGTTTGAAGACTATGGAAGGCGAGGATGTTCCTCGGGCTTGGAATTCATTCCATCTGAAGAGATATCACTGCACCGATGAGCCATAGAATCCTTTTTCCGAGGTTCAAAAAAAAAAAGTTTAAAAAAAAATAGTAGGTTCGAACTACGGATGGCTTGATCCCTCTTGGGTACGTAGGGAACTCTTCGGAGTACAGCTATAACAATAACAAAAAAAAATCGGTGCCTTGATCACGTACTCGATAAAAGGGTTTATCCCTCAGCTGAAGATTTTGGAGCCTGATAAAGTAGGGTCGAGGGATTCTAAGACAAAGTCGGGTCATTCCCGCATATTTAAAACCACTCTAAGTACTGAATTTGATAAAGTAGAATTTGGTATGACAGATAATGGTCGAGCATTTCTCGTTAAATCAATTTTTAAAAATGACGAAAGATAAAATGTAACAGAGTAGCATTTAAGCTCATTAAACAAAATTTTTATAAATTCATACAAGGCAGAAGAAAAAAAAAAAAAGAGACTAAGATTACAAAGAAAGGAAAGTCCCATAAGGATTATGAAATCCCTGAGGCAACTTCATTTTAACGTCATTTGACCATTGATGATGTTCGAAGTCCTGATGAAACAGAGGCAGAGCTTCTAGATCTGAGGGACTAAGATGGAAAGTGGGAAATTCGTTCAACCGGTGCTCAAGGTTGTTAAACTGAGAAAACAATTCTTCTTTCACTACGGAAGGAATCGGGATCTTCTCCTTCTCGAACACCTTAATCATATCGCATTTCCCCTTCACCTGACGAAATAAGTCAGTCAGAGAGTTACGAAGCTGGCTTGCGTCGATGTATTTCCGAACCTTTTCAAATTTACCCCTACATTCTCCGAGAGCATTTAGACGATCAAGCGTATGTTGATCAACGACATTACCTTTATTTCCAGTTGATCCAGAAGTCGACGGTTTAGGCTGACGAGCTTCTTCTAGTTCACGCTTCAAACGCCGAACTTCATCAACGAGCTTAGCGGATTTTTGTGTTTCTTCCGAGGCCATCCTACAAACAGCCGCAGAATCAAGAGAAGACTTCTCCAGCATAAATCTTAAACTCCTGTTTTCTTTCCTCATCGTCGATTGTTTTAGCTCGGAATCCGACAGAAGGCGGTTGAAAGAAGCTGTCGTCTGTAGATAGGAACGAGAGTCAGATAAAATTCGATAGAGAAGGGGATACAAATAGTTATGAGACCTTAAAGAATGAAGAAGCCACAGTTCGGATTAACGAATCCTTGTCGGCCTCGGAAAGGAGAGGAAGAGGGCCGGATCGACCTCCGAGTCTGCCGAAGAGCTTTGCGCATTCCCTCTGATCTTCGAACAAAAGGACATTCTTTTCATAGGAGTATCGGAAGGAATGATACAAGGATGAAGCTGAGGGACCTTGTTGAGCTGGCTCCCTGTAATACCCAAGGATTTCGCGCCAAAAAAGAATAAGACCTTTCGTTATCCGGTGTTTTCCCGCCAAATTGAAGAACGAAGAATGTTGGAAAATTAAAACTAAGACTATTGAAGACGAAGATCGACTGATACCGAACTTCATTTATTGACAAGCTACTTATAATGGAAATTCGCCAACGCTGCCCGAAGACATCCTCGGACGAACTGGAGGGGACTTACTATTGATGGTGGGGTTCTACCCCTTATCGATAGTTTGGCAATAATTGGAGTGCGGTCCATGCCGAGCTCTTCCCTGATAACTTATTAGGTTATAAGTCCCGACAACAGGAATATTAACCCTCGGCCCAGATGACCAAGGGATACCTCGGTGAAGAATGATCGAATTTAGTGTCCGAAGCGGGGTATAAACAACATCGTCCTAGGCCGAAGTCTAAAGCTCGGATAGTATAAGATCAAATCTTATCACAGATTCCTTAGTCTTGGAAAAATGGAAATATTCCATTTTTCCGAGGTTAGCCCATGGACTTAATAGACCGACTATTAAGGATATATAAATACATACCCCCCCACTAATAATATTCATTCAAAATCGGGGAGTAGACGATCTAGATCGCCTAGGTTTTACTTCTCTTTGATAAATTTACCTCGGCATCCCGAGTTAACAAACATTGTAATCAAAGTCATTAATAATACATCCTTTTTCCGAGGTTTCCTCTTGTTTTCTTACTATATACTTTTCCAAAAACGAACCCCTCTAATTATAAATAATTAAGTTGAACACAGTATCAACAAAGATTGTATAAGATCCGAGATCAAAGCTTAACATTTTGCGACAAAGATCGAAGATTAAATGTTAAACACGATCTAAGTTATAAGTCTCTGTTTAGTTCTCAGGTGTCTCTACTAGATTTTGTGTCTTGTTCATTGAATGCTTCCTTCTATTTATAGAGGTGAATCCTCGAATTGAGTTGCTCGTAGCAGGTGAGTGCGCGTTTATTGGATCGATATCTGACATGTCGAACATCTAACAGCGTAACTCCGTTCTGGCGTGTTCGAGACGCATCGTAGGTCTACATGTCTATTGCCAATCTTCTTGATTTCCTCTAATGACGTGGCTTCTTTGAGTGTCGTGCCGAAGCGAATAATATCCTCTTTTCGAGCCGGACCGTATAACGAATGGATCGAGAAATGAATTTATACGGGGCCTGTTGAGTGATTACAGACCCACCTCCAACAATGTGATTTTGGATCTTTATACTACTAAATATGTTTGTCATGAAGAAGTATTTCTATCGTCGATAAATTAATTATATATCTTACAAATCAACTAACGAATTACCTCTCATTATTGAAAATTGATACAATAAAAATAGCATGAAGTATATAGAGTTAAACATACATGAGTGTTAAAAATAAATGCGTTCTAATAAAATACGAAATCCATTTACGATAAATAATTATATATGAAATGTCGTGGACTATGATTCTTTTTTTGTTTTTTAATAAATAGCTCACAAGTAGTTTTTTTAGATCAAGAATTTTTTTAGTTTTCTATTTTAAATAGTGCATTTTAAAACAATTTATAATCATCATTGGTAATTAAATCATCAAACCTAATACCAATAAATGAAAAGTTGGTTTCCACGTAAATGGAGAGTTCCATTAATTTTCGAAAATATAAAAGGTTATTCATAGAAAAGATGTTTTGTAAACGAGAAAATCATTAAAGATTTATGAATAAGATAATGGTCTCTAAACATATGATCAAGAAACGGTACCAAATTTTTTTTGCTATTTCGTTATAAATTCCTTTGATTTGTAATTGTAATGTTATGTCAAATATTGTAAACTATGATTCATATGAATAAAGTTATGTTTTTTTGTTTTTAATTCTCTAAAATGAAGAGTTATCATTTAAAAGATCTTTCATAATTAAGAAGTTACAGATGATACGAACCAAATAATTACGATAAAGAGAATTTAGAACTTTTCTATGAAATGATACGAACCAAATAATTACGATGAAAATACAAAATTCTACGAAACATTTTTTAGGATTGTAATTGTTAATATATAAAAAAATTTCAAAACTACAATGCATCGCCTACTTTATTTTGACTTAATTTTATATCTCGTTTTTTTGTGTGTTTAACGTAATACTTTATATCGTCTATTAATTAATTAATAAACCTCCGGTGTGACAGGGGCACACTAGCCGTCAAAAATAAAATAAAAAGACACACTAACAGTTTTCTTTGAAGGGCGTCATGTAATCACGGGACGGTGAGTCGGTGATATCCTTCGTGTGCTTCACTCACTAACAGAGACAGTAAGTGAGTTGAAAATATAATAGTCTTATTTTTTAATCGCTTTAACTATTATAACACTCAAAGTGGTAGTTATAATGGGTATGGTTCGTGTATATTTTATCTCACCTTGCATGCGATGCTTTGTGAAGACGAAATGGAGAAACTCAGAAACGAGAAGTTCGAGGTGAAATAAGCCTTTTGCTTTCTCACGCTACTAGCGTTTGTATTTCAATTCTGTACCAGTATTGTTTGTTTTTTGGCATGTACTAATCCAATATTGTTTATAATTAGAAGATTAATATCAATACACTTTCCAAAATTTATATGTCGGAGTTAAAGACATAAAAGGTGCATTTAATTTTGACCCCAAAAAATGCAATCAAGATATAGCGAACAAAGAGATGACGCAAACAAAAGAAAATAACGACTACTATTGTCTTTTTCTTTTCTTTTTTTGAAAAGAAGAATATAACTTTGTTCAAACTCGATTTCGTTTTCTTTTTTTTCACTCTGAATATTTATCTTGATTGGTAAGGGATTACAACTGAAACAAGTCAGATGGTATATTACCATAACCTTAAATCCATCTACAGTCTACTAGCCTGTACAAAAAGAGGTGGATCTCTTAGCAAGAGATCTCAGCACCTGTAGTCAACACTACCACACCCCAATACCAAAAAATACATCAAAAGGCGACCTAAAAATACACCCCAACTAGATTTTGTATTCTATGTATATTTGAAATCTTTTCAATATATAAATGTCTAATATTTGAAATTCTAGATGAACGTATGGTAAGAAACTCGTCTCGTGGGAGTGAGTTTATATTTCATTTATTTGGACGTCTTGGAAAAAAAATATGTGCTTCCGTTGTTTTCGAATGCTCTCTTCTTGTCACGATAACATACAACACTCAGAGGACAAAAACATATTTTTTTTCTCCTAATAACTCTTCCTAAAAATGAAAATAAGTCAATTCGACTATATGTTAGCCAATTTCACAAGAGAAAAACACATGATTATAGTTATGGGTTTTGGTTCAGTGATTGGAATCTTGTCGGTGTTGGATATGAACCCTAAAAGAGTGTGGACTCTTCAAAAGGAAAAGTCCTAATATGGTTCGCCTAGAGAGTCCAAACTCGAACAAAATGAGAATCGTAATGGAAGATTAACTGTTATATATGTGGTTTTAATGCAGTTTAATTAGAATAATCAGGGAGTTTTGAAGACAAGATGAAGGTTACAAATAAGGAGAGGAGACAACGAGTATTGGGGATCTTGGCCCAAATGGTTACTATTCTCAGTTCATTTATGATGCATACGCCGAGTCAAGGAAAATTAGTTTCTTCGACATTAATATTATGTAGGGATTAGAACGTCCAAGGGTTGCATCCACAATTGGAATAAATCATGTGATTACAGTTTATGGGATCTAAATTGCATCTAAATCGAGTACAGGGACCAAACAAATCCCATTTTATGTGGGAGAAGTAAGTGGTGTCACTCTGAAGGTACTACAAGATAAACATCGCATTCAACACTAATCCACTTTGCTTCCATTGATGCCTTGCTACCCAGCGGTATTTCCTTATATTTAACGTTTGATTTCATGTTGTTTCGAGTGATAAAAGTTCAATTCATCAAGCTTTGGTCTTCGGCTTATAAATGGACCTTTTGATGGCATTCTTCTTGGGGACGGTCTCAAGCTGCTTAAAAGTAGACAATTTCTAAGTTCACCTCAGGATGGACTCCGTGGATTATGAAAATGTCGTCTTCGAGGTTTGGAGTCTCTTGTGTGGAGTCTAGATGATATTGTAATAGGAGTCACAACGAGGCTTGATCCACATATGAGAAAATATCACGTTACAATATAAGCATGTGAAGTCCGTGGGAAACACGATGGGGGTATATTTTACACATATTATATGATGTTTACGTTAGACAAAAGAAGAAGAAAGAATAGACACCACGAGACCGAGGCTAAGAATCAGAAAGAAGTTCGTAAAACAAAGAGAAAAGAAGATTAGTTGATTTTTTTCAGTAAGAGGAGGGAAGCGCTTCATAGGTTTTTTCATTTGATGTAGCGTACTTGCCTTTACAGTCACCGTAGAGCCCTAGTCATGCTTTTCTAATGTGAGTTCTATGGTTTTTAAAACCCTAACTAACTACTGTAAGTTAATGGTGTATCGTAGTAGTACTTAGGGGTTGATCCACTGAAGAATATAAAGACTATCTACGCTAAAAATCTAAAACTAAGCAAAGAAAGAGAGTAAAAAGCGAAAAAAATTAAGATGGTGTGCAATAAAAGTAAACGATTGTAGGGAGTAACAATTATAAAAGTAAACTATTGCAGTAAAAGTAAATAAGGAAAGAAATGTAAATCTCTACTAAGCGTTAAATAAAACGTTGGGTCATAGGATTCTTTAGGATTAATAAATAACATGGTTAAACCTATGGGAGTTTTGATCCCAGACTATTGTAGAACAAGTTCATCATTAGATACATCAGCCCTAAACCAGTAGATCATTTAACCATTCCTAAATTAAGCTCTGATTAAGCGTTAGCCAGCTTGCATTAAGAGAATGATGTTCATCGGCTAGTACACCAGGATAAATATACCTTATACATGTTTCATCTAGGGTTGAATATGAGATTACTAATAACCAGGTTAGTCCCACAAGGATCTCGAGATTTATCGATTAGGAACTCAGAGATGAAAGATCATCAAAACCTCCCCTATTCCCCACTAAATCAAACCCTAATCTTGTAAAATTTCTCTATAACCCTAATCTCAAACAGGAGAACAACTCGGACAGAAAAATAAAAGCAGAAATTAAAATGTTGAACTACTACTACTATAAACTGTTGGGGATTTAAAGCCCTAAAAATACTACTAAAATATTTAAAGAAAGAATTTAATTGCATATCTGAGGGAGATTGAAGTCAAGTAATGAGAATAATGAAAGATACAAGGGGTTCTTATATACTCAAGGCTAGGGGGGAAAATAAAGGAACTGAAGAAACAGCCAAGCTGAATGTGGTTCGATCGAACTAGTACATCAATGCCATTTTGGTTGAATCAGCACTTGTTTGTTCAAACCAAGGTGATTTCCAGGGTTTCTGAGTCTATTTCTAGCACATTCCGCAAGGCATATTTAAAACCCTCCACGAAAAGTTACTTATCTAGATAACGGTATACCAAATGACCCAAAATAAATTGGACGCTAAAGCTAACATATGTATTTATCTTTTATTATTTTTTTTTAGTTTTGAAATGACATCTGGAGGCGTATTAACGAATGTCAAACTTCTAGTGTAATAATGATTTCTACACTATTCTTTGTCTTCTTGTAAGTAGTGATCAATTCTCAGGTTCATATTGATGCTTGAATATCGAATATTGTTTCAAATCCTATTTGCATTCATATTTTCTTCACCAAGCTCTTGAATGCCTTCGTTTTTAGTTTACTCCTGCAAAAGAATAGACACGCGGAACAAGGGAAATAGGAGACGAAATGGTATCTAAGTGCCAGAAAGTCTCAAAAAACTATCTTTAATGACTAATGAAAATGGTAAATTTTATCCTAAATGACTTGAAATATAAGGTACTGACAATGGGACCCTTGTCCGATGAGCTAGGGTACAGAGTTATGGGCATGACGAAGGAAGTTATTTGGGGGTGCGGGGGCTAAGTGTAACACCCTGTTTTCTGGAAAACGATGGTGCATGAGGATAGCTTAAGAAACCTAATTTGGATACCTATATCACCAAAGTGCATTTATCTTTTTTGGCTGCACATCTTGATAGAAATCCAGAGTTAAACGTGCTTGAGTTGTAGTAATTTCAAGATGAGTGACCTTTTGGGAAGTGATTTCCAGAACTGTACGAGGACGGAACACGTGAAAATATCATGTGGTGATATGTAGGGATTATAAAAAAGTCTTTCAACCTCCCGGGAGTGGCGAACCGGCCGTCGGACGAAGGTGGGGCTCACAGGCCGAAATATTATGGGCCCACGGACGGTGACGATTGGGCGTTACACAAATCCCTTGCAATACGATACACTAAAGGTAGTTTAGCATTTCCTTATTTTGAGAGAATAGAAAGATCTCGATGATTTTATTTTCCTTATTATATCGGGTTTTGGGACTTATATAAAGGTTCTAAGGGTTTGTAATATGTATCCACACATTAATTGAAAATCCTAGAGAAAATGAATTTTTCCTCGATATTTTGTTTTTCTCTAAAATTCTTTGCACAAATGAATCTTAAAACTACTTGAATTTACATAAGTGGTATCATAGCCTGGTTACATTAGGATGACCGGAGGAAGTTCCCTCAAGTTTGATGTTCCACGATTCGATGGGAAGGGTGGAAGATTGTTGGGATACAATCTAAATCTCACATCAAAAGTTTAGATTATGAAGATCTAGTATATAAGTCGTGTTCAACTCCAACTAATATGAGGTGTTTTGGAAAGGAGTTCAAAAAAAATATGTGTGGGTTGGGCAAGTTGGGTTCAAAGCGGACAATATCATACTATGGGGAGTTGGAAAAGAGCTTGGAAAAACCCAATAATAAAATTAAGGTGTTATAACTTTACTAGTTACTTAGACGTGTGGACTTGTCCACAAGTGTCATATGTGCGTCTCCTTTCACCTTTATATGTATTGATCATGGTTGTGGCTCTACGACTCTCGACTCTCGGATGAAGACAATTATTCTTGTGATCCCACTGTTACGATTTGAAGATATTTTATTGAGATAAAAGATAAAATAGAGAAGGTTTCGCTTATACCTATCCCGAGACATTTTTTAAGGGCTTAGACTTATCTTACATCCTCAAAGTTACAAAAAGATTCGGGTTGTTATTTACCTTCACATGCAGAATTCTTTCTTTAGATAGTCTGCCGACGTGTCGAAAAACTAAAGGGTATAATAAACATGTAAGAATCAGATTAGTGATGGAACTAGGAAAGAGGGAAAGTGTGATGATAATATGAATAAAGAGAAAGTGTGATGGTGAGGTAACAAATTTTGTCATCTTTTTTAAGAAGTTTGTTTGTCTGAATTTATCCAAATAAAATAAAAATGTCTTTCATAAAATGTCTATTTAGCAAATAAATTGTCAAAAAGTGTATATTATGCCAATTTTTCCTAAAAAAAATCTAAAAATATGGTATTGTAAGATTTTTTTGTTTTTTCTTTGTTTTTTTTTTTAAATATACCTGGTATCCCGCCTATCATACTATAGTTTTGTGAAAGAGTTTTAAACTTACATTTGTTATTCGACCAACTTAAAAAAATATTAACTGCAGCTATAAGTGTTATTTATAAACAGGCCCACAGACTCGGAGTTTGGTCGGTTTCCACAAATTTCAATTTTACGTAACATCGTTATTTGATTTATAATAATAAGTGATTATAAAGTCAATGGAACAATCTCATCTACACCCAAATATTATGTATATATTTAAGAGTTAATATAAAAAGTTGCATGTGTGTATTTAAAGTTACCTTTGTGTATTGGACCAACTCTAAATACCTGCTCAACCTCTATATTCAATCTCCCCAATTTGTAAAAATTGTGAGGATAACGAAAATGAATGTAATATTATTTATAGTTCCAAGCCAGTAGTGTAACAAATATTTTAATATTATTTTCACCCATTTATATATTGGCCGAACAAAACTTACATATCTACATCAACAAACAAATATTTTAATATTATTTTCACCCATTTATATATTGGCCGAACAAAACTTACATATCAACATCAACAAAATCACATAAAGATATTCACGTGCCAATTAATTATTACTATTATACACTCTATAGTTTTCTTTTTGGATTAAATGCGACTCTCTATACATTTCTATATATATATATCACATACCTTCTCCTAATTCCATAATCAACAAGAGAAATAATTATACTCTAAACCCGCGTCTCTTTTTCCCGTTAATTAGACAATGACTAGTAATCTCAGTAGGAGCATCATCACCCTAATGACCATGCTTTTGATAAGCTTAAGCAAATCAGAGGAGGGCATTGATGTCTTCTTACCCATATCACTCAACCTCACCGTCCTAACCGATCCCTTCTCCATCTCCGCTGCCTCTCATGACTTCGGTAACATAACCGACGACAACCCCGACGCCGTCCTCTGCCCTTCTTCGGCCACCGAGGTTGCCCGTCTCCTCCGCTTTGCTGGCGGAGGATTCTCTTACAGTGGAAGCTTAAGCAGCCCCTCGCCTGCTTTTAAGGTGGCAGCTCGCGGTCAAGGCCACTCCCTCCGTGGCCAAGCCTCCGCACCGGGCGGCGTCGTCGTGAACATGACTTGTCTCGCCAAGGCCACTAAACCAGCGGCGGTGGTTGTCTCCTCGGACGGGAGCTATGCTGACGTGGCAGCGGGGACGATGTGGGTGGAGGTTCTGGAGGCGGCCCTGCAAAGAGGCGTCTCGCCGGTTTCTTGGACGGATTATTTGTATCTAAGCGTCGGTGGAACATTGTCAAACGCTGGAATTGGCGGCCAGGTGTTTAGAAACGGCCCTCAGATTAGTAATGTTCATGAGCTCGACGTAATTACCGGTACGAAAAACGAAACTTCACTAATTTACAATATTACTCTAATTTATATTCTCGTTATATAAAGACAACTTCAACAAAAACTACAATTCCTTCTTTTTCTTCTTTTTTTTGGTCTAGAAGCTAAATTTGTAATAAGATCAGTTGGAGTAAATTAGATTATTAATTAATAATAATAGTATCAATTTTTTACTAAAGATTTGATACTTGAGGTAAACTCACACGCCATAGTCAGTATAATGATGAGATATTTAAAGCAAATTTTTGTTAGAAGAGAGATCGTTTCAGTAGTAATTACGTTAATTGTGATTAGCTATTTAATATAGGGAGTTTTGTCTTGTTGTTCTTAATTCTACTTCCAGGAAAAGGTGAAATGATGACTTGCTCTCCAAATCTAAACCCAGAACTGTTCTATGGAGTTTTAGGAGGTTTGGGTCAGTTCGGTATTATAACGAGAGCCAGAATTGCGTTGGATCATGCACCCACAAGGGTATGTATCATTTTATAATGTACTGAAAACTATATTATATATATATATATATATATATTCAACATATAATTAAGATTGTGGTCGTAAAAAACTAAATTAATTTGGATTTAGTTGGAACGTGTAAGTTTGAGGAAGTCCAAGAGTGATTTAAATAAAAATTATACATTTGTTGAATAGAATCTGATATTGCTTATGTATTATATGATTCTGCATAATCAGTCCTAGGACTTGCACGAATGTAATCTTTTCTTATGCTTGCAAATCTTGTTGATGTCAAAATTAATCTTGTTTTATTCTATTTTCCACGAAAGTCTTTATAAATTATATATGGTCTTCTTTTCTTGCTGCTTAATAATTTGTGAATTTAGACTTTAGAGAAAAGTTATGTCGCCTGCACTATATTATGTCTATCGTCTTTTCTCATATACACTTTGACTCATGATTTACATCGATAATTAAATCAAATATACTACATGATTTGCCTATCGCTATATTATTAATTCAAAAGTTATACGACTTTTTTAAACCAAAAAAAAAAAAAAACTAACTTAGGAAGATTTTTCTTAAATGGTTAATTAATGGGATATAAAAACTATGCAGGTCAAATGGTTACGCATACTCTATAGTGACTTCTCGAATTTTACAAGAGACCAAGAGCGCTTAATATCAAAGGCCAATGATGTTGGCATTGGCTTTTTGGAAGGTCAACTGATGATGTCAAACGGCATTATAGACACCTCTTTTTTCCCACTCTCCGATCAAACAAGAGTCACCTCTCTTGTGAATGACCACCGTATCATCTATGTTCTCGAAGTAGCCAAGTATTATGATAGTATCACCCTTCCCATTATTGACCAGGTACTATATAATATATATCGCATATATACATAAATCCCTTCATCATGATCATTCTCACATAGTCAGTATCATCAAGTGATCATTTTCATGCATCATACAGTTTTACTTTAATCCGTACGTATTACTAATACATATCCATATGTGACCGAATCATGTTTAAGTTGAATATCTTAAATTTGTAATCTATTGTAGGTGATTGACACGTTAACAAGAACTCTAACCTTCACTCCCGGGTTCATGTTCGTGCAAGATGTTCCTTATTTTGATTTCTTGAACCGTGTCCGAAACGAAGAAGATAAGCTCAGGTCTTTAGGGCTATGGGAAGTTCCTCATCCATGGCTTAACATCTTTGTCCCGAGATCTCGAATTCTAGATTTCCATGACGGTATTATCAAAGGCCTTCTTCTCAACCAAACTTCAACTTCTGGTGTCACTCTCTTCTATCCCACAAACCGACACAAGTAAGTATTCGTTTTCAAATGAACTTTAGATGTCATATAAATATAAACTACAAATTTTTTATGTAATGTTCACACGATTATTTGATAATAATAGATGGAACAACCGAATGTCAGCGATGATACCAGATGAAGATGTTTTCTATGTGATCGGGTTTCTGCAGTCTGCTGGTGGATCACAAAATTGGCGGGAACTCGATAGTCTCAACAACAAGATCATCCAGTTTTGTGATAACTCAGGCATTAAAATTAAAGAATATTTGATGCATTACACAAGAAAAGAAGATTGGATGAAGCATTTTGGACCAAAATGGGGTGATTTCTTGAGGAGGAAAATTATGTTTGATCCCAAAAAACTATTGTCTCCAGGACAAGATATCTTTTAATCAACTTAAACTTTTGTCTTCATTAGCTTATATGTTTAATTAAATTCATGAAGGTATATAACATGCACAGCCAAGTATATTCATAGTCTAACTAATAAATAGTTTAGTGATTTGGTATTGGCTAGTTACTTTAATTGAATCTTTATTTTCTGTTAGTTTGAGTGTCGATGGCTTTAATCTTTTCTGTTGTCACATGAAAGATGTTGTTAGTCAAAAACTATATATATATACTTTCAATAGCCTCTTTTAAAATCAATTACGAACTTTTATCTTTTATAAGTGAAAAAATGATGTCAGATAGTCCTTAATAAAACTCAGACAATTAAATTTTGAAAATAGATTTAAGCAAGTGAAAACTCATAGCATCAATTATAGATAATTTAAGTAAATCAAATAACTAATACTAATCACCCTATTTGGTGTAGTGGATAGACATGAATTTAAATTTCATGTGGTTGCCTGAATTTGAATGATAATTTGTTGTTGCAATGACTTTGAATCTTAGTCACAGCTTAGAAGGTTTGAATTGTAGGGTAGAAAATAATCTGAATTTAATAATAATGCAATGGTTTAGTCACATTTTGAAAAGATTGAATTGTAGGGTAGACATGATTCAAATTTGATGTGCTTAATGAGTACAAATTGTTACTATTATTTTTAGATATACACATATTAACTTCGTCAATTAGCATCTTCATTAACTCTCTATCTAAAAACACAACACTAATTTCGAAATTTGATGTGCTTGAGTTGCTTAACGAAGATGCTAATTGAAGAAGTTAATATGTGTATTTCAAAAAATAATAACACTGCTTTTAAATCAAATTGATAACAATAGCAATTGAGATGTCAATGTGAAGTTTCATTGAAAGAAATGCAAAGTAATTAAAAGGGATAGAAAAGTTACTATTATTCCTTATGGACACAAATACCATAAAACTGTAATTACCATATTAATTTTCGCGTTAATTGAGATTTCATGATAAAATTTCATTGTCAAGTAAACTTCAAAGTGAAGTATGACTCATAATTCATTTTAATCGATACATGTTATTTTTGTTTTTTTTTAGCTTTATATATGTGTTTTTAAGAAGAATAAGAAAATGTGAAGAGAAAATCGTGAAAAGATGAATAAAGAGAATTTCACGAAGTTTTATGGATCCTTAAATTTGGTTTAATTTTGATCCTTAATTTTATAAATACTTTACAAATCATTACTAGTAAAAGAATATATGTGTTCGTCACGTGTCTAAAACGACATTAATGAATTGACTTATTTACAAATCATTACTAGAGATCTCTAGAGACTTTCTTAAAACACCATTAATAAATTTTTCTATTTACAAGGGTATGCCGCTGCTTATGTGGTAATAGTTTGTTCGATTATCTAAATCATTGTGGTTCGATTGGTTGGGTATACTCAAACCAGGGATGACTTGCAAACTCTAGATATCACCTTCTCTTTCGATTTTTTTGTAAAATTTCTGATAACTCTTTGATATTTTTTCGTTATATATATATTAATCTTATATAACTAAAAAACTGACAAATTCATCATTGATATGTTTTATTTTCCTTTTAAAATTATATAATATATCTTTTCGTGATATATATCCTTTCACATTATGTAATTTTTCTGTTCATTTATGATAGAAATGTATTTTTTTTAATCTTGATTTATGAATCTTAATATTTTAATAATCATTAGAATAGGGGTTCTATAGTTTAGTATATATATATATATACATATATATATATATATCTATAAATGGTCTACATATAACTCATCCTTCCATTGTTTTTCTCTTAGGATTTTTTCGTTAGCTTTCTTGCTTATAATCAATTAATCACCATTATTACGGACCCTGTCAGTACCACCACACATACCTTGATTAGGAATATCAATCTTTCTCTCGGTAATAACTCTATACGTGTGCATGTTCAACGGGTTTGGAAGGTTTGGAGGAATAACAATATTTTCTCATTGGAGTTCATACTCATCGATAAAGAAGTATGCATAATTTAAATTATTTTACATTGGCTTTTATTGTATGTGTATTTTTATTAACTCTTGGTTTTTTTTCTTCGAATTTAAGGAACAAGAGTTCATGCAACTATTGACGAAGATAATGTCAGAAGTTTCAGTCCAAGTATGTAACTAGTGGATCTATCATTATAGACACATTTTAGTTTGTGCCTTACATTACTGAGTTTCGCACCAATCCTCAGCCTTTTAAGATTTCCCTATATCTAACAACTGAGGTTGTCACATGTGATAATCTCCCTTCTAAGTTACCCGAAAAATATTTTGCTAAACTTAACGCAATAAAAGTTGGTTCTCCTAATCCAAAGATTCTTTTTGGTAGGTTTATCTGCTTCCTCATTCTGTATATTGTTATTTTATGTCTTTTTTATGAAAACTCAATCATAGATTGCAGTTTAAAGTATTACTAATTAAGAGCATGTCCATCAATGAAATCCGACGCGAGTTCCAAAAAATAATAATAAAAAAGTATGCACAGTGATGAGCCTATCAAAATCGGCTTATCTAAGAGTTTTTACGAACACGGGTTCGTCACTCACATAACATGGCTCACCCGGATTCGCTTTTTTTTTTCTTTTCTTTTTTTTTATACTCGACAAAAGTAGATCCCACTTAAAAAAAATAATAAAAAATGTTAAGAACCCCCTTTCTTAAAAAACTCTGATGCACATGCTCTAAGAGTCTTTGTTTAAGTATCATAGATTTGGATTTAACTTATTAATGTTTCTCTTCTGCTAGTGATATGTGGATCAAGTGTACATTTTCAGAAAAGAAAATAATATTGTTTCTAAAGCATCATTATTAATCGAAGGCTTTTGTATAATCTTGGACCATCGTTTAAAAAAAAAGCAATGCTGGTGAAGGTTTTCATTTTTTTTTGTATTATACTCATACACAGATCTTGATTGTTTCTAGATTTTAGAGTGGATTTTAGTTTTTGATTTTCCAAAAAACTATTTTTCATCCAATCAAGATTTTAAGAAAGTAGATTTCCTATAATTTAGGGGGAAACTATATATTTTTAATCTACTTAGGTACATCTTCGGATGTGAAGTTACTTAGCAGATTCTCACTTATCCAACTCAGTAGTGCACGACACCTGTTGAGAAACTTCTTTTTTATCTAGCGGGTGAGTAGATGGTTGTTTATCACGAGAAAGATCACATTGATAAAGTGTTAGAACAACCATCGGTTGGTAGATCAAAATTTATTGCATGGATTGAGTAAACATCAAGAGATGATGAGATTAGTTCTCTCGCAATAACACTCACATACACAGATTTTCCATCAAAATTCGTTTGGCATTTGAAGACTAAAAACTGGAAGTTAAGGGAACGAGGATTTATCATTGGTAGGCTTCCTTTTACTTCACCGTCCATTGGTGAGAGATATTATCTTAAGATACTTCTTAATATAGTTCTTGGCTATGTAAGTTACGAAGTTAAAAATAATATCCCTGCATATGTCAAACTTGGTTAGTATAGGGTTTAGGGTTTAGGGTTTAATCGAGTTCTCATATGATTGACCTTAATTTCGCAAACTATGACTTATGTATTATATGGTAACCATCAAGTGTATGAATATCGATTACATGCAAGGAAATTTATGCATAAAATTTGAATATGGTTCCCTATGATTAATATGAAGTTAGAAGAGTAGAGAATATGGTGCAGACAAGTAGTAACACATATTTTTTTAATGGTATTAGTTATTTATTTAACCCTTATTATTTATATTGTAATAAACTATACCCCAAAATATTAAAAGTAACAACTTAATGGTTCCAATGGCTTCAATTCTAATGTAATATAAATCATTTTGGCACCGTTAGAATTTTAGCACCATCATCTCTCCTATAAATAAAATGTTAGTAAAAAGAATCGTATAAACTGCATATATATATAAAGATTTAGTCTCTAACATAAACACTTCATGTAACCGTGCAAATAATTCTCTAGTTTATATATTTAATGGGATAACAAAACTAGTTTTTAAGTATATTTCATACAATGTATGTGATATTCTTGGAAAGAAAAGTAAATTTAGAAAGAAAATAAAATTCAAAACTTAAGGCCTTTCTCTAAGAAGAAAAACAGAAAACGACATACATGTTGTATTGCCACACAGAAAACGGAGTGCTTTTGCAAAGCCATTGTAGTCTCTTGAAAAACGAGGTCGTTTAAAAATTACTAGATAGAGAGGTTCACTTCTTGAGCCAAATTCATCCATGGCGCTGTGCCAATTCCCAGTGAATCTTCACACTATCTTCTCACCAACACCTTCTTCCTTTCAATCTCATCATCTTCAACCTCTTGATGTTTCTGTAAAGTATAATTTATTTATTCATAGACTCAGATTTCGTAGCTTCAATCACGTAGTTCCATTTAACACCCGTGGATCGAGTACCGTCGGAGCCGCCATTGATATTGACACTCACCCGAAGAAGAAGAAGAGAAAATCTAAACCGGGGTTTTTCGAAGAAATTAGTGATAAATGGTCTTCCCGTATCAGCCCTAAAATCGACAGATTACCATGGCAGAAGCAGGAAGAGCAGAATCAACATCACGAAGAAGAAGACGAAGACGAGGCAAGAGACGAAGAATCAAAAGTTAACCCGTCTTCTACGTATGGTCTCTCTGGTAAGAAAACCGATTCCAATCTCCGGTATTCGGCGAGTGACCCATCGAGTTTCCCAAGGCCAAGCGGATACATGTCTCCTCCATGGGTTCCTAATAATGGGTCTAAAGAAGTAGAATTTCCGTCTAGCTCCGAGCAGGAATTTCGAAATTCGAGTTTCGATAATGGCTCTCTTGTAAATAGATATAGAAGAGCTGAAGATGATACCATTAGAGAAGCAAGAGATTCAGATTCAGATGGTGCACGAGGCGACAGAGGAACAATGAGAAGGAGTAATACGATAGAAGCGGAGAGAATTGTACCAGAGCATGAACTTAAAAGGCTTAGGAATGTAGCTTTGAGAATGGTTGAGAGAGTAAAAGTAGGTTCTGCAGGAATCACACAGGCGCTTGTCGAAGCCATTCATGAGAAATGGGAGGTCGATGAAGTCATCAAGCTGAAATTCACAGAGCCTTTTTCTCTTAATATGAAGAGAACTCACCAAATTTTGGAGGTCAGATTCGAATCTGTCAATGAAAAAGTTCATCTTTCTGAAATAACGTGTTTGCTTTGTTGTTGTATAACAGACGAAAACAGGTGGATTAGTGATATGGAGGTCAGGAAGCTCGGTTGTGCTATACCGAGGAATAACTTACAAGCTCAAGTGTGTTCAATCATTTATTAAACAGAACAATCTCGATACAAGCCCTGAAATCCATCAAGATGTAGAGGCAAAGGAAGATTACAAACCTGAGGATGCGAATTACCCCAAGAATATACCTAAAGAACAATTATCCGAGCTATGCGAATTGAACGATTTGTTGGAGGAGCTTGGTCCAAGGTTTCATGATTGGACAGGGTGTGATCCGTTACCTGTTGATGCTGACTTGCTTCCTCCAATGGTTCATGGATATAGAGTTCCGTTTAGGATTCTTCCTCAAGGAGTAAAACCTTGTTTGTCTAACACAGAAATGACAGAAATGCGCCGCCTTGCTAGGACAAGCCCTCCACATTTTGCTCTTGGTACATGCATTGAATCATCGAAGCTTTTGCTTTCTTTTACTAGTAATATGTGTGACCGTTTCTTTATTTATCCGGTTTTAGGTAGGAGTAGAGAGTTACAAGGTCTGGCTACGGCAATGGTGAAGCTATGGGGAAAAAGTGCGATTGCGAAAATAGCTATCAAACGCGGTGTGGAAAACACTCGGAATGAGAGAATGGCCGAAGAACTTAAGGTTTGATGAATACAGAAACTCTTCATATATGTGTATACGCAATTTCCGAGTGAGCTCATGTTTTTTATTGTTTCTTAATTCATTCTTGAAGAGACTTACGCGTGGTGTACTTGTTTCGAGAAACAAAGAGTACATAGTCTTCTATAGAGGCAATGACTTCATGCCTCCTGCGGTTGCAGAGGCATTGACCGAGAGGCAAAAGGAGATAACGGAAGTTCTTCAAACCAAAGAGGATCAAGCCCGAGAAATGGCTTCAACAAGAGTCACATTCACATCACAAACCAAATCGCCTAAAACTCAATTGCTCGCTGGAACGCTTGCCGAGACTATAGCTGCAAGTTCTCGGTGGGCACCAGATGCAAGCAGTGTGGATATTGAGGAGTTAAAGAGAGAATCAGTTTCCCTCAAAAGAGCTGCGTTGATTAGAGATCTTGAACTCAGACTTCTTTATGTGAGTACAATCCTTTTCTTTTCTTTTGGTATCTGATTGCAAGCATTTAATGATCTCGCTTTTGTTATAGGGAAAACAAAAGTTGAGAAAAGCTGAGAGGGCTTTAGCTAAAGTGCAGAAGGATCTTGACCCGTCGGATCTCCCAACTGATTCAGAAATAATCACAGAAGAAGAGAGAGTTCTTTTCAGAAAAATTGGTTTGAGTATGGATCCATTTCTCCTCGTAGGTAAGCACAAAGACTGTCTTTACTTTACATTTAAAGCCAGAACAATCTGTGTAAAAAATGCGTTCTTTGCAACGTTTCACAGGAAGACGAGAAGTGTATGATGGTACGATAGAGAATATGCATTTACACTGGAAACACAGGGAGCTAGTAAAAGTGATAGTTAGAGGGAAATCTCTAGCGCAAGTGAAACATATTGCTATCTCTTTAGAGGCTGAGAGTGGAGGAGTATTGGTATCTCTTGATAAAACCATGAAAGGCTATGCGATTATACTCTATCGAGGGAAGAATTATCAGATGCCATTCCGGCTTAGGCCTTCGAACTTATTGACAAGAAAAAATGCGTTCGTGCGATCCATTGAGCTTCAGAGAAGAGAAGTAATGATGATGATAATAAATTTACAAATGTAACTTGTGTGGAAAGATTTTGTTCTGAGTCCTGACCTTGTTTGGTTTTTGGACAGGCATTGAAGTATCATGTTGCAGACCTAGAGGAAAGGATTGAGTTGTTGAAGACTGGACAAGACGAGGATAGCCAGAAAAGTGGTGTGGAGGAAGAGAACTTGTATTTGAAAATCGATGAATCTGATTGTGATTCTGACGAGGTAAGAAAATGAAATCCTCCTTACCCTCAAGGTTTTGAAAACTTACTTACAACTATGGTATCTCTGAAATGGAATTTTGTGGATCAGGATGATGAATCTCTTGAATTGGAATCAGCAAAGGATGAAACTTTCTTATCATCTGAAGAAGAAGACACTTGAACCGGTAAACAAGAACTTGTGTATCTATTTTGATTCCGAAATACTATCTTAGTGTTAACCTTTTGATTTAGTTTAGTTATAGAATGATCAATCATATTATGATTATTGTTAGACAATCTTAAATTTAAGATGCTGATACAAAAACACATGCTATGTCCTGTCTCCATATGTAAAAAAATATAGATGATGTTGGTAAAAAGTATTTAGTTGATTTGAACTTAAAAATTGAAAATGAGCATAAGTACTGTATTAGTTTTTAGAACAAACCATTGACCATACCAAATGTCTTAAGAAGAAGAACAAAACAAGAAAACATGACTCGTATGTAACTTTTCTTGTCCACGTCCTGCTCTAGAGCTTTCATTTGTGATACGGCTTTCGACATCGTCGCCCTCAAAACCTAATTAGCGAAAACCTCCCCGACCTCTACTCTCCGGATTTTGACAATCGGATTACTGTCACTTAAACCATCGTCTCTCCGGATTTTGTCACGAATAATACAATTTAATACTCGGATATAGTGTAAAACATTCAATTGGATTTTATCAAAGTATTAATTACATGTTATTTTACTAAATTAAAAATATTACCATTATGAGGGAGGGTGTTGTAAACCATGCTGAAGTAAATTGTTACTTTTTTGATGCGGCGACATTCACTTTTTTTTTTTTTTTTTTCACAAAGAAAGTATTAAATTGATATTGATAAAAGGAATGATACATATTACAAAGGGGGATTTAAAACCACAAAAACCCAAGACTTTTCCAAATTTCTTACAACAAAAAATACTCAGATAATTAAAAGGTTGAAGAAACTTAATATCTTTTTATCACGGTTATTAGAGTCCAACCACAAGAAGCGGATATCAAATTAGGCGAAACAATCACTTAGATTCGCCGTTCTAAGAATTCAAGAATCCGATCCACAATCATTTCTAATCTTTTTAATTACTATGTGAAGCAATCTTAATGAATATCCTATCAATTTTTGAATAATCAAATAGCATCCTAATAGCTAAACCTTAAAAAACTAATGCAAGGACTTTTCATATAAGCTATACGATGAAACCGTCGTTAGAGATCAGGAAACGTACCACTAATCTTAAACCCGGTATTGCAAACCATATCGATGAAAGATGAGCCTCCACACACTACAAACCGACGAACCCAACCAAGCAAAGGCTCACCAACAACCCTACCAACAGGATAAGTAGGGCAAAAGCTTGACATAGGAATGGCAACCGAAGACTAAATAACTATACTCAAATTGGTCACGAAACTAGACCAATAGGAGGTGCAGCAAAAGGAGCTTATGAAGGGAGCAACCGAAGCTACCGTGAAAGGTGTCATGGAAATAATCAACCTTCACTAAAACTCAAAACACATTGTTTCAACCGCCAAACTGAGCAAGCTGCGAGAGAACATGAGAGGAGCATCACCTTATCCGATGTGTCAACTCCACTGATAACCTGTTGATGGCCACACGGATTATTTATGAACTTTCTTGAGGTTTTAACTATTAAAAAATTTTGACAGTGACTTTAACAAAACATTGAAAGTTCTATATTATTTTTTGTAAACAAATATTCATCGTAGAGAGAAAAAAGAGGAAGTTAGACTTTTGAGACTTTCAAAGTCGTAAAAACCTTGAAAGGTATTTGGTAAAATTTATACTTTTAAAATTTGAAAAAAAAATTTAAAACCTAACAACCAATCGACTCCTTAGCTAGATTTTGGAACCTTATTCACATAGTGAAGTCATAGGTCCTCGTGAATTTGATCACTAATTATTATACTTGGGTTGTTGTGTATTTGCAGCGAGATTTCGGGTAGAACTTGATATGAATAATCTCCCTCCACTCCCCCCCATTATCTCTCCAGACCTTGAACATTTTGTTCTATCAACTTGTTATCACCGTCAATTTTGGACTATTTATTGTTTATTTTATTACAAAACTCACTTAATTTCTAATGTTACCATTATTAAAATACCTCTCAAAGAACACAAAACACCGTGAATTGTTCTTTTCTTTCAGTTTAGTATTATTCACTTTTTTGCAATTCTTTTTCATTGATGTCTATTCAATCTCATTTTTTTTAATGATTAATTTTAGTGTCGAAGATTTATCATAAAATATCCTTGGAGCCAAAATTGTTATCTGGGTTTTCTATATTTATTGACTTTTTATGTAAGACTTGTTTCTAATAGTTAAATTCATTGACTAATAAATTACTTAAACATAAGCTAATTATACCTTTTTGAAATAATGAAGTGATCAATTAGCTTAAAATAAAACTGCAAAAATTAAATAACATATAAGCTACCTATTTCTCTCTTTCTAACTAATCCTATCTTCAAATTAAGAAAGAAAGGATGAAACTTGGCATCAACTGCTAGTTCCTTTCAGGAAAATAAAACGTTTTAAAACTTAATATCTTTCTATCATTACTAAAATGCCACTTCAAAGAAACTTCTTATCAGACTCCAGAAACGTGTTTTTTCCTCAAAACTAATTTAACAAGAGAGACGGGGTAGAGCCGTAGAGGTCTAATTAATATTAATATAGTAATAACAAACGAGATATAAATTATTAAGAATATTCCAAAAGAAAATGTCAATGGAAAACAAAGCCATACAAGACACATCAACCACGTTTCCTTACCGCGTAAATCTTTAAAAAATGCAAAACAAAAAGTTAATTTTGGATGGGTGTTGTAATTGTGTTTTAGTTCTGTGAAGGTTACATTGAGTCCGAATACAATAATAAGCAAGAAGATAATAGGTGACGTGGACATATACTTATCAATTATATCATTTTGGGTAGGGGATGGATAAAATACCCGAAACCCAAAGATACTACCCAATATACAAGTCCGTCTTTGGAAACCTATTTATTTATGAAGAACCGAACCGAGAACCGAATAAATACATGAAATACTTGAATACAATTGTATAAAAAAAAAATCAATTCTGTTTATACTTAAAATAACCAAAATACTAAAATTATAAATTCAAGGATATCAATTAATTAAAATCAAAATATATGAAAGTTCCTAGCTATATTTGTTAAAATTTAGCTTTTTTTTCCATTAATTCGGGTATTCGAACCCGGATGTAACTGTATCGAATCTGAATCAAAAAATTTAATTGCATGAATGGATCCTACACATTTAGTACCAAAATACCCAAAATAACCAATCCCTACCCCATCTGAAATATCCATGTTTTTTTCTATTTATTCCTACAAAGTAATTAGGAATTGATATGCATTCTTTGATCCATTGGAAAAAACGTTGGGATAGTTTTAAGATTGTGATGCAGTTGTAGTTCCACCTCAAAAATTCGAAGGCCTTGACTATATCGACTTGGACTACTCTTAGGTCATTTTAACTTCTAATAACCACTTACCACCTTGGCTATAGAAAATAGTTATACATGAGTAATGAAAGCATATTGATGAGTAATGAAAGCATATTGATTTGATGTTAGATATACATACATAATATTCTATATTGTTATGTATATCTTTTAGAGTGTTCTATCAGTTAGGGCTAAGCCCCTATCTACTTGTATAAATACATTGCTATTGTGAATAATACAATCAAAACTTTCATAGTCTTTTATGGTATTAGAATTAAAAGATCTTTTGATCTAATTTTCTTTTTATTTCTTACCGTCTAAGAAGACGCATCTTCATCCATTGAAGGGCTGCATGTCTTTCTTATTCTCTAACCTACCAACTACAAACCCTTGCTGACTTTATCATCATCATCGTCTACCTCCATTTCTTCTACCACGTCTTCCTCAACCTCTATCTTTTTCGGTGATGCTCCTCTTTCGGACTCGCCTTATGCTCTACACGCATCAAAAAATCCTGGTGCCCTAATAACTCTTGTGATTTTGGAGGAAGATAACTACTCAGAATGGCCCACCGAATTTTGGAACTCTCTCCAAGCCAAACGAAAGATCGGTTTCATTGATGGCTCTCTTGTCAAGCCGACCAACAATATCAAATCTACCCGTTGGGTTGCTGCTAACTCGATGATCGTTGGATGGCTCCATACTTCCATTGATGCTACTCTTGGTCTATTGTCTCTCATGTCCTGAAGCACACATGTTTTGGGAAGCTCTAAAAATTCGTTTTTCTATCAAAAACGGCGTACGGAAACATATCCTTCTCAATGAAATTACAAATTGCAAACATAATGGTCAAACTGTTCTCGAATTCTACGGTCGTCTCACATATCTGTGGGGTGAATACAACGGTATCATGCCGCCAAGTTCTTGTACCTGCGTTGCTTCTGCTGCTCTCGACAAAGAAAGGGAAAATGCTAGTGTGCATCGCTTCTTATTTGGTCTTGATGAAGCTCGTTTCAGTTCTATACGATCTCAGATTATTGATAAAGATCCTCTAACTTCTATGAATGCGGTTTACTATCGTGTTGTTCGTGCGGATCAACATATTCTTACTATGCGTTTCAAAGAAATCAAACAAGATGTAGTTGGCTTCTCGATTCGCAATGATTATTTATCACAACAAACCTCCTCTCTTGTCGATGCTGCTCCTAAAAGTTGTGATCCACTCACTGCAAACGTACGGGTCATGACAATTCTGAATGCTTCATTGTGCACGGTTATCTAGAATGATGGTATGAGCAACAACAAAAATTGAAAGAACTCTGTTCAACCAATTATGGCTCTTCTCGCTGGTCGTGGCAGTCGTGGTTCCTCTCGCGGTCGTGGTCATGGTAACAACAATGCTTGTGTTGCTTATGCTGAAGTCTCAACATCTAGTCAGCCAACTCCTTAATATCTTGCTACCGTCATTCGTCTTCTCCAAAGCCAGAAACCGGACCTCGCCACCGAATGTTTTTCCGGTAACCCTAAATTATCTAATGTTATTTTAGATACTGGTGCATCTCACCATATGACAGGAGATTTGAGTTTGCTTCGAGATATACAAAATATTCCTTCCTCTTCCGTTCGTTTTCCGGATGGTTGTTGGTCTCGAGCCGAAAAATTGGGCACTTTACGGCTTAATGCGACTCATTCGCTGTTTGATGTTCTCTTTGTGACTGATTTTAACTGCACTCTTATCTCGTTTTCGAAACTATTGAAGAAAAGTGGTGGCATTGCTATATTTCCTGATACCTTATGTGTTTTGTGATGCGTGAAGTTATTCACCCAAAATTAACTGCAAGTGCACAGTGTACAGTTGTAGTATTTAGGTTATCGATCCCACAAAGAGCTATGGCTAGTTTGGATTCAGATGCAAAAGTAACCGAACTATGACAATTCTAATATGCTAATGACTTGTGATGTGTTGCAAACTTTAAAAGGAACATTAGATCTAAAGGAAATCAATTGGGAAAACTCAAGATCACGGCTATTGGTGACTTCTTGAACTCTAAACACTTTAAAATACTAAATCCTATTGGTGTACTAGAAAATAGCATTTATTTAAATCCCTAAATCTCAAATCTCTTTGGATTGTCACTGGAAGTAAATAAGCTTTAGTGCAAACAAGTTAGATATGTTCACAAGGTGTCTAAACAAACTCTCGTTTGACTTAGAACGCACCTTGCTCACTACAGACTCTTCCGGCGTCTCTATCTCCGTCTCCGGCAGAAAGATCGACCTTGATAATATAAAAGTGGTTAATTACGTCACCTCTAAATATGAAAAACTGTTTGTAGTGAAGAATCACGTGGCTTATTCCACAAATCAAAACCGTTTAGAATGATCCCTTGTAAACCCTTTGAAAACCCTAGATCTAATGAATAAACTACTCATACATGGTTTTAGTAAAACAAATCATCTTTTTATGAATGAAGTGCATGTAAAACGAATTAGACAACAGAAGATCAGAGGTTCACAAAACTCTAATGAGAAAGAACACTTCTCTAACCTTCTTCAGAGTCTAGAACAATGATAAGAACAATATCTAAAAGCTAAAAACAATGGAAACAAAAAGCAAAGATAAACTTGTATTGCTCTGAATTCTTGTGGGGTGCGTGCCTCTTCTAGTGCTTAAGAGGTGCTTATATAGGTCGTGAATGAGTCTTAGGGTTTAGGGTTCCGCGAAAGGCCTGATAAGAAAATCTTCTAAATTAAGTCGGCGTCACAGTCGGTCGACTGCATCTCTTCTAGTCGGTCGACTCGGGGCTCGCAGTAACATTTTTTCATTTTGGCTCCAAATCTTCTAAGTCTTCTCAATTCACGTGGAAATTTCCATAAAACCTTCTTTCTAGCTCTTTTTGCTCCAACGTGTCTTTTGCTAGTAGATCCTGCATAAATGCTCAAAACATGCTACAAAGACTCCATAAATCCTACTATATCATGGTAGAGAATCGGTAAAATCCATGATACATCATTTTGCAAGACCGTTTTACGAGGATTCTGATTAAAGCATGTGAAGAGAGAGAGGGGGTGTATTATTTCACGGGTGTCTCAGTTGCTCGGATCAATCATTCTGCACGTGACAAGATTTCTCCTTTGGATCTTTGGCATCGTCGGCTTGGACATCCTTCGTTTGCAGTTTTATCTACTTTACCGGGTTTTGAAAATTCTAAAGATGTTTTTAAACACATCTCTACATGTGACATTTGTTTTCGAGCTAAACAAACTTGTGATGTTTTTCATGAAAGTTTTAATAAAGCTAGTGAGCCTTTTGTTTTAATTTATTATGATGTCTGGAGATCTTATCGTACTTCCATCATCTTATGGAGCTGTCTACTATCTTACCATTGTTGATGACTATTTCCACGCTGTATGGGTTTATTTGATGCTTGAAAAGTCTAACTTTGTTGGGCTACTTCGCAATTTATGTGTCATGAGTGAAAAACAATTCAATAAACCGGTTCAATCGATTTGTACTGACAACGGGAGTGAATTCATGGTTCTTTCTTCCTTCTTCTATGACAAGGGCATTCTCCACCAAACTTCTTGCATTGATACGCCTCAACAAGACGGTCGTATCAAACGCAAACACCGTCATCTCCTTAATGTGGTTTGTTCTTGTCTCTTCCAAGCTCGTCTTCTGATCATTTTTTGGGGTGAAAGTGTCTTTACAGCAACCTACTTAATCAATCGAACTCCCACTCCTTTGTTGCAAGGCAAGACTCCTTACGAAATGCTTCATGGCTCACTCCTCTATCGTTTGACTCTTCGTATTTTTGGATGTCTTTGTTATGCCCATCGTCGTGCTCGTAACAAAAGACAAATTTGGGATCAAAGTTGTCATTGTCTCTTTGTTGGTTACCCATATGTCAAGAAAGCATGGCGTTTCTACTGATCGAAACAAATTTTTCTCGACTTGTGATGTTATTTTTATTGAAGACGAGTTTCCTAGTCTTTTTGCTGATGACCCTTGTTGTGTTCGATGATATGCCACTTCAAATCACGCAGCCAATTTCATCGACTCTTGGTGATAATTTCGTCGCTCCTACGGCTTCTCCAACTCCGACCAATTCGAACCCAGCTTCTCCGACTCCGCCCAATATCGATCTGCCATCTCTTATTTCCCCGACTCAACATCCGTCATCTTCTCCCGATGCAGCTTCATTTTCTTCGTCTCCAATATTGGCTACCTCTACAACTGATGATGTCATCATGACGTCACCATCTTCTTCTCCTACAACTACGACAACGTCATCTTCTCCTACAGCCACGCCTTTATCTCTTCCGTCTTTACCAACCTCTCCGTCAGCTCCCTCTTCGAGACTTCCAGAATTACTGGGTTGTGGTCATCGTTTTACAACGAGATAGGTTCTTCTAAAAAATTATGTTCTTCCCAAAGCTATAATACACTCTCCTCTCGCTTCATCTCTCTATACTCAAAGTTCTCTTACTTCGGTCTCAGGTAACACTTTCTACTCAATCTCTGATTATGTTTCTGATAATTCGTTTTCTCTGGGGCATTATGCTTTTCTTGCTGCTGTTCTTACTAATGTTGAACCCTATACTTATCAAGAGGCTGTTCACGATAAAGTTTGGAAAGATTCGATGCAGGCCGAGATTAAAGCTTTAGAGGACAACAATTGATTACAAATTTAACTCTCGGGAAAGGGGAAACATGTAATTGGGAGCAAATGGGTTTATCGGATCAAGTATCATTCCAACGGCAAGATTTCTCGTCATAAGTCTCGCTTTGTTGCTCTTGGAAATCACCAACGAGAAGGGATGGATTACATTGATACGTTTACTTCGATTGCTAAACCGACAACGGTTTATCTTATGCTTCAGCTTGCTGCAGCTAAAAAGTGGAAAATTCATCAAATGAACGTTCACAACGCTTTTCTTCATGGTGATTTGCATGAAGAGGTTTACATGAAAATTCCTCCCGACTTTCATAGTTTCGATCCTATTTACGGTCATAATCAAGCCCCTCGTTGTTGGTTTTCCAAGCTTCGGGCTGCTCTACTCACCTACGGTTTCGTCCAAAGCAAAGCTGACTACTCTTTTTTTCTCTTACAATCGAGGCAATGTATATTTGCATATTCTAATCTATGTGGATGATTTTATTGTGTTGGGAATGATGTATCTACAGCTGTTCAAGAACTATTTGGGTTGTTGCTTCCACATGAAAGATTTGGGCAAACTGAAGTATTTTCTCGGCATCGTAGTTGCTCGTACTTCTGATGACATTTTTCTTGGAAATATGTCCTTGATATCGTTTTTGAGGCTGGTCTTCTTGGTTGTAAACCGGTGTTGACTCCCGCCGAATTGAATCACAAGTGTTCTTTGACCACTGGTGATCCGATTAATAATCCCGAAGCTTATCGTCTTATGGTGAGTCGATTGATATATCTTACTTTTACTCGGCCAGAGATTTACTGCATTGTTTAGGTACTTTCTCAGTTCATGAAAAATCCGTTACATGAACATTGGCACGCTGCTCTTTGGGTTATTCATTAATTAAAGGGCTGTCCGGGACAAGGTGTTTTACTTCGTTCCGATTCTTCTCTACGCATTTATGCGTTCTATGACTCTGATTGGGCTGCTTGTTCGATCTCTTGCAAATCGTTGAGTGCTTACATTGTCCTATTGGGCTCTTCTCCTATCTCTTGGAAGACAAAGAAGCAAAATATTGTCTCGATGTCTTCCACTGAAGTAGAGTATCGCTCTATGTCTTTTTCTTTGCGCGAGCTCAAATGGGTCAAGCAGTTACTCGCCTCTTTGGTATGTCTCACTCCGATCCGATGCTTCTTTATTGTGACAGTCAGTCCGCGATTCACATCGCTGCTAATCCTGTTTTTCATGAACGAACTAAACATGTCGAATTTGATTGTCATTTTATTCGCGATGTTGTTGAGGATGGTTTGATAAAGACTATACACATTTATACTAAAGAACAGCCAGCCGACTTACTCATCAAAGCTCTTCTTACTCCTACGTTTCAGTATTTGTTGTCCAAGTTGGGAATTCAATATGTTTCACCGCCAACCAACTTGAGGGAGGGTATTAGATATACTTAGGAAATATTTTATATTGTTATGTAAATTTTTTAGAATGTTCTATTAGTTAGGGCTAAGCCCCCATCTACTTCTATAAATACATTGCTATTGTGAATAATACAATCAACACTTTCATAATCTTTTATTTGGGAAGACGATCTTGGAGACTAAGGGTGTTAGCTTTGAAACAAGTTTGTGGATTACAGCAAAACAATAGCATGTAATCCTCTATGATAGTGGCTCGGGGTAATTTTATGATAAAGGTTAAGAGTGGTAAAGTTTATGGAGTAAGGCATAAAGGGTTTCGAGAAATTTTTTTGCACTGAAGTGATTGTTTCTTGGCCAATAAAGAGAGGCCATACTTCTTTTGTCGAAACATGAAGTGAGGCTATATGGCCTTGGGTTTTTAACTTAAATAAGTATAAGGTTATTCCATGTGATCTGCTGCATTGCTGAGAGCCTGAGAGAGGAGACGTATGACTTCATAAATTAACGTTAAAACAAGACAATTGACTATTTTGATCATTTGAATTTTTGGAGCTAAACAAATGAATGTTTTGAGTTTAATGAAATAGTGGACTTTCGATGAGTTTGACCGGACTCATGATTCGAAACCAACAACTATGCTATGCATATCGAATCTGATATATAACGCTTTATCGAACATGTTTTTCATTTTGTCTTTTTATCAAACAAGTTTTACGCGGTGCAATCTCAATGAAACAGTGACGAGTAAACGCTTTATCTAATTAAAAAAATACGAAATAAATAATAAAATAATTGGAAAAGAAAGTCAAGTCACCGTCAAACCCATCCGCGCTAACCGCGTTCACACCTTCACGCGCTTCCTTCGTCCTTTGCTTCTCTCTGTATTTTCGCGCAGACAAAGAAACCTTTCTTTTTATATAATGTTTGAAACCAGAACCATAAACCCCAATCGTCGTCTTCAACTTCAAACACCTGGAGCTTTTTGATTTCACATCTAAGCAAGTCAAACCCTTTTCAAACCAACTGGTCAAAATCTGGAAAATACTTTTTCCCCTTTAATGGAAATCTCTGCTTTCCCATTTCCATACCTACAAGACGACGAGTGTTCCCATTTCCTTGGTCTATTTCAAGACATGGACTCTGCTCCTTCTGGTTTTGGATTCGACAGTTTCGGTGACGACAACACTAATAACCCTAAGAAACGCCCAAGAAAAGACGACGAAGGCGGTGGAGGAAGAGATACTGGAGCTGTGATTCCTGTGAATGGTAGTAACAAGGCTGCGTTTGGAGATATTCTCGCTACGCTTTTGCTCTTGGACGAGGAAGCTAAACAGCAACAGGAGCAGTGGGATTTTGAATCTAGCCGAGAAAAGTCTCTTCTCGAAGCCAATCACAAGAAGAAAGTGGAAACAATGGATGGTTACTACAATCAATTGCAAGGTCATTACTCTGCAGCGCCGGAATCTGATGGTTCTCGTCCAAAACGCGCACGAAAATCCGCGGTTGCTGCTGCGGTTACCGCCGTGGCTTCCGGCGAGGAAGCAGCCGCCGCTGGCTCGGTTCCGGCAGCGGATATCGCTAGTGGTTCCGGGTCCGGGCCGGGTCATAGGAGGTTGTGGGTGAAGGAGAGGACGACGGACTGGTGGGACCGGGTGAGCCGGCCGGACTTTCCGGAAGAGGAGTTCCGACGGGAGTTTCGGATGAGTAAATCGACGTTTAATCTGATATGCGAGGAGCTAGACACGACGGTGACGAAGAAAAACACGATGCTCCGTGACGCGATTCCAGCTCCAAAACGCGTAGCCGTTTGCATTTGGCGTCTGGCGACGGGAGCTCCGCTTCGACACGTATCCGAGCGGTTCGGGCTTGGGATCTCCACTTGCCACAAGCTTGTCATCGAAGTCTGCCGCGCGATCTACGATGTTCTGATGCCCAAATATCTCCAATGGCCCTCCGATTCAGAGATCCAATCGACGAAAGAGCAATTCGAATCGATCCACAAAATCCCAAACGTCGTCGGGTCGATCTACACCACACACATCCCAATCATCGCTCCTAAGGTCCACGTGGCGGCGTATTTCAACAAGAGGCACACTGAGAGGAATCAGAAGACGTCCTACTCGATTACCGTCCAGGGAGTCGTCAACGCCGACGGGGTCTTCACCGACGTGTGCATCGGAAACCCCGGTTCTCTCACCGATGACCAGATCCTCGATAAATCGTCGCTTTCACGGCAACGCGCGTCGCGTGGGATGATACGCGACAGCTGGATCGTCGGAAACTCGGGATTCCCGTTGACCGACTGGCTCCTCGTCCCGTACGCGAGGCAGAATCTGACGTGGACGCAGCACGCGTTTAACGAGAGCATAGGCGAGATCCAGAAGACCGCGAAGTCGGCGTTCGAGAGGCTCAAGGGACGGTGGGCTTGTCTGCAGAAGCGAACGGAGGTGAAGCTCCAGGATCTGCCATACGTGCTTGGCGCTTGCTGTGTGCTCCACAATATCTGCGAGATGAGGAACGAGGAGATGTCGCCGGATCTGAAATTCGATGTCTTCGACGATGTTACAGTGCCGGAGAATAATATTCGATCTGCTACTGCGGTTAACACGAGAGATCACATCTCTCACAATCTCTTGCATCGTGGCCTCGCCGGCACGAGGACTCTATAACCATGGACTCTGTTTTCAAATTTATTGCAAAATTCTTTTTCCAGATTAGGAATCAAAACAAAAAAATTGAATTTTAGTTAATACTTTAGAGATTGGATACAAAAACATAGTGGAAATGAGTGCCGCAGATTTGGCTGATTTTGCTTGTAACTTGTTAGCTTTGTGTAATCCTTCAGTTCATGTATCTTCATATACAAATTGAATTTGAAACCTCTCAAGACATTCTAAATTTGCATCACAACATCATAAGAATTTTGAGTTTTGGTCAGATGGTAAATTGCAGATTTATCATTTTGTTCTTGTGTTTTAAAATATTGTTTCTAGATATTTTTGGTGGTAAAACAACTTTGAATGTATTCCGAAAGAAACAATTTGTAAGTGATTTGAAATTAAAAGATTCAGAGTATATACACGATTAAAAATGCACAATTTTGTATGTTCCTTTTCTTATGTTGCAATGTTCTTAGGAAAGACAAAGTAAATCTCGAGTAACTCTCTATTAAAAGAGATTAGTATGTTCCTTAATCATTATTAGTAGGCTAATCATAAAGACAGGAAAGGCAAATGAACATGTTCTATGCATTCTTGTGTCATATGCTCTTCATATTGATGTTAATTTTGAGATATATTAATGAAAAGCAATGTTTCAAACGAACCCATCATGTTTAATTTATAAGTGCAAATATATATTGTCACGTAAAATGATTTTACAAGGCTTTATAGTCAACAATTTTTTTCCAAAAAAGAAAAGAAAAGATGTTACAACTCATTCTATTTGAAGTTACAATCTATGATCAAACCTTCTAGACTTAGGCATACTAGACCGTCTAGGTGTACATAAAAAAAAAAAATTATATGTAAGAGATTGATAAATTTCTTTTTTTTTGTGATGTTTGCAAGGATTTTGTCTTGCAAGTGGCGATCCAATTGTTTGAAGAAAACTGTTGGAGTAGACTTCAAGTCTGTGCGGATACATGAGTTTCTCTTATTTCAAACCATATAGATAAGTATTTGAACTCCTAGGCATTTGAGAGTTTTGTGACGGTGAGAAAACAATAGGAATTGTACCAACGCAAGCCAGGTTAGGAGCAGTATCTGGTGCTCACCAATCTTGGCCAAAAGAAGAATCCATAATTCCTTGGTATATGAACACTTGTCAAAGAGGTGATCTCTGGTTTCCTCATCTGTTTCAAAAAGTGGGTATGTAATTTTAACACTCAATCCCAAATTCCTCATTTTGTTCTTGTGTTTTCAAATATGGTTTCTAGAGATTTCAGGAGATTTGGTGGTAGAACGACTTTGAATGTATCCCAAAGAAACAATTTGTCAAGTGATTTGGAGCTAAAAGATTCAGAGTATATACACGATTAAGAATGCACAATTTTATATGTTCCTTTTCTTATGTTGCAATGTTCTTAGGAAAGACAAAGTAAATATCGAGTAACTCTCTACTGAAAGAGATTAGCATGTTCCTGAATCATTATTAGTAGGCTAATCATAAACAGAGAAAAGGCAAATGAACATGTTCTATGCATTCTCGTGTCATATGCTCTTCATATTGATGTTATTTTTAGATAAACTAATGAAAAGCAATGTTTTAAACTAACTCAGCATGTTTAATTTATAAGTGCAAATATATATTGCCATGTAAAATGTTTTTACAGGCTTTATAATCAACAATTTTTTTCCAAAAAAGAAAAAAAAAGATGTTACAACTCATTCCCTTTCAAGTTACAATCTATGGTCAAACCTTCTAGACGTAAGTATACTAGACTTTTTAGGCGTACATAGATAAAAAAATTATATGTAAGAGATTGATAAACTTTTTTTGTAATATTTGCGAGGATTTTGTTTTGCAAGTCGCGATTCAATTGTTTGAAGACAACCGTTGGAATAGACTTCAAGTCTGTGTGGATACGTGAGTTTCTCTCTTTCCAAACCATATAGATAAGTATTTGAACTCATAGGCATTTGAGAGTTTTTTGAGGGTGAGAAAACAATAGAAATTGTACCAACGCAATCCAAGGTAGGAGCAGTATCTGGTGCTCACCAATCTTGGCTAGAAGAAGAGTCCATAATTCCTTGGTATATGGACACTTGTCAAAGAGGTGATCTCGGGTTTCCTCATTTGTTTCACAAAGAGGGCATGTAATTTTAACACTCATTCCCAAATTCATCATTTTTGATTTCAGAGGGAGCTTATCCAAATATGTGACCAAAAAATGGAAGGCGTGCTTGGGTGTGTGTGATTTTTAAACTAGCCCGCTTTGAACCAATTCTTAGTGGAATCTGTGGGTCACACAAAGTTTCAGGTTAGTTTAGCCGAGAAAGTACATGGGGAATTTGTTGATCCTAGCACAAACCAATTAAAAATATTAGGGCATAAGCTAGGGTTTGGAGGATCCACTGTGGTTAGAAGGATCTAAAGTTGCTCTGCCAACGCTGATTTAGCTAGTATGAGGCTCCAACAATCACTTCTATGACAGTTGTCTGTCTTGTAACACATATGTGTCTTGTGCCATCTTCTCCGAACAAGTCAAAAAGGGGACATGCAAGCACCACTTATCAAACCATAAGTTTGAGCTTTCTCCGTTCTTTAGATGACATCTATTAATTTTTTGGTCAATGGTTTGAGATAAACTATTTGTTTCTAGACCCAAGATGAATTTGATTTTGGTTTCTAGACCTATGTGTCTTACCAGACGAAGTATTCCTTGGGTTTCGTGGCATATTTGGAAGCAGAAGAACAAATTTTATTCGAAGGAGATCCGATAAGAGTGGATAAAGTGGTGATGAATATTAGAGACAACATAGAGGAATGGTTTCTTGCTTAGCAGGTGAACCAAGAAATTGATGCAATTATGCAAGGAGATAGACATAGGGCAATGAAGAGATGGAAGAAGTAACCAGAGCAATGGGTCAAATACAATGTAGGGTTTCAGTGGGATAAAACATCTAGATATTGTGGACTTGCATGGATTATTCGTGATAACCAGATCTCGCAAAGCTTCATAGTATAACTCACAAGACTAGGATTATCAACATTATTGAAACTGGTCTTTGCTCTCTTCTCTGAGATGTTAGGAGTATCATAAGTCTAAGGATACACCATATTTTGTTTGGTGTGCAAGATGAAAAGCCTGGCCAAATTTCAAAGCATAGACTCTGAGGTACTAGAGGAACTACTGATGTCTAAAGGATCAGAGTGGTTGAAAGACACAATATTCAAAGAGAGAGACTATTCTATGGTTTATAAATCAGCATTCTTAGAAAATAATCTATGTAGTAGACCATTATTTAGGTCTCACTCCAATCCAAGAAAGATTAAAAAAAAATCCAGTTTTTGGGGTTAAAGATGATAAACTTGTATGTTAAAAAAGAATCCAGTTTTTGGGGTTAAAAAAAATCCAAGGAGACAAAAGGTTTTTTGATTTGAGAAATCTTGGAGTCCTAGCACGGGTAATGGTAGAAACTAAAAAAAAAACTTTCTCATCCTTTGGTTTATAGGCTTTTGAAGCTAGCTTTGACTTTGCATGTTTCTACTACAACCGTCGAGAGATGTTTTTCTGGAATGAAGATTGTGAAGACCGAATTACATAATCGTATTGGTGACCATTTTCTAAGTGATTTTTTTGTTTGTTTATCGAGAAGAAATTATTTTTGGATTTAGCAAATGAAACAGTGATAGCAAAGTTCGAGGTTATGAGTGAACATAGAATACAACTGTAGAATTTTTTTAAAAATAATTTATAGACTATGATGTTTTTTATAAAACAGATTTATGCCCCCACTGAAAATTTTTTTGGCTCCGCCACTGGGTGTATCTTTTGGAAAAGTCTTACCAATTTGCATCTTTTCAACTTTTCGGTGTCGCTAGAATGACAATGTTACCCCCACAACAATTAGATTCTAATTTTTAATTTTTATTCTTCTCTTCCATCTCTCTTATTTCTCTTTTTTTTTTTTTCACTCAAAACGTTTTTGAAAGTTGTTTACGTCGCGCGGCAGAGGAGTTTTCGGCCACGGTTGCAACCGTCCGTCACAGTGGGGTTAAATCGGCCGATTAACCGTAATTAAAAAAAATCAAACCGGACTTATTTCAGAAAATCCAGATGGACAGTCTACACTATCCACATGTACATTGTTCACAAATCCTCAACCATATGTACGTCTGGCCATCTACTATCCACCGCGAACATCTAATATATGACATGATCGTGGTTATGTCCACTAAGAACTATCCATAACATCTATCATATGACTAGTGAGCACATTTCTAAAAGTGCATGAACAAATGAAAACTATCCACGGGTACATTGTCCACGAATCCTCGACCATATGTACGTTTGGCCATCTACTATCCATTGCGAGCATTTAATATACGATATGATCGTGGTTGTGTCCACCAATAATTATCCATAACTTTTATCATATGACTAGTGAGCATATTTCTAAGAGTGCATGAACAAATGAACACTATCCACGGGTACATTTTCCATGAATCCCTGACCATATGTACGTTTGGCCATCTACTATCCATTGCGAGCATCTAATATACGACATGATCTTGGTTGTGTCCACCAATAATTATCCATAACGTTTATCATATTACTAGTTAGTACATTTCTAAGAGTGCATGAACAAATAAACACTATCCACGGATATATTATCCACAAATCCCATACCATGTGTATGTTTGACCACCTGCAACCACCGAAAGCATCTAACATACTACATGATCGTGGTTGTCTCCACCAATAACTGTTTATAGCGTTTATTATATAACATGATCAGGGATGATATTCATGAATAGCATGCAACATGATTGCCGTACTATTCACGATTAGATGTCAATATAAATACTGTTCACGATTAGATATCCATATAAATACCAATCAACACGACCTCAGATCACATGTTATCCACCAAAAACAACAATTTTTCATTAAGAGTAGTTTCAACCTTTTTATCCAGACAACAGTACAAAAGATAGCCAATTGTTGTGGAGTAAAACATTGTATTTTAATCCCTCAAAATTTAACATTAATATTACTGAAAAAAAAATTATATAATTTCATAAACAGTAAAATCGTCATTCGTCAATCGTCACAGCTTGTTCCTTAAAAAGCCATTAGCTACTTTCAAGCCGGCTTGACATCTATATTACCAGATTACCCCTACAGTCAGGATGGGGGACCGGTCTCTTCTGGGGTTAACCGATGGGTAATATTGTCATTTTCGGATAGCCAATTCCATTGCCGATCAAAAACAGGAAACAACGAACGCGCGGTTCGTCTCGATCCCGTCCTCTCATGGCTGTTGCAGAGACGTCGTTGGATTTCGATTTCGATTCCGAGCTCTTCACGTACTCGCTGGAACGATCCAATCGCAGAAGTCCCTGATTTTGGGAGAGAGTTTTGTAACTGAGGAAAATATTTTTCCTTTGCCGCGATTTTGATTCAAGGTGCGAGGTTTCGTTCTCTTCTTCTATATTTGAAATTTGATCTGGGTTCTTGGGTCTCGCGTTTGCGGGTTTTCCGTTGTTTATCCTGCTTCTTGTAGATGCTTGACTTCGTCCCAGGAAGTTCGTATGTTTTGATTCAGTTCTCTCCTAGGGTTTTCTTATGTTAGAGTTTCCATGGATTAATTTAAGCTGTGAATTGTGGTTATTTCTAGTTTGTTGGGCGTTTGGGGTAATTAAGTTCGATTAAGGTCAAAACACGAATTTTCAGGAAAAGAGTCAGTTCAATGTTTGTACTTTTGCTTGGAATGATAATCCGCCTGAAGTTGATGCATTTAGTATAATGATTAGTCGGCAATGCAGATAAGCTGTGACGAAGGCATTTACGGAATTATATTTCTTTCTTTTCAAATTGATTATGGGGTTGATGAAAGGTATTTCACTGGATTGCTTATTTGGTAGATTCATTTTTTTCCTTTACTGGTTTAAGCTCTTCAGTGGGGTAGTTTAGTTTCTTAACTTTAGAAGAAAAATAATATATGCTATTATGCCTCGGAGAATGATTCCGGCAGTTTCTTGCTTTATGAAGCTAAGATTATGTGAAGAACCCAAAGTACTCCAGAACCATTTATGAGTCTCTTTTGTTTCTATAAATGTATAGATTTAAGGATGTGTATTTTCGGTTTTTTTTTTTGGCTTTTTAAAAAGATGGTCAATGCAAATGAAATGGTTCATTTTCTTGCTTGTTTTCATTTATAATTGCTACATACAAATATCATTTTGATTTATTTGTATTGTAATGACAGTCTCTTGGGGCTTTTCACTAAGGTTTTGATTCACTTTGCAGGTGCACCTTCGCCAAATAATTTGACAGAAGCATTTATGTGCTGCAACTCTACAAGCTTGTCATGCGCCACTGTGTGTATAGTGTTTATAAATAAAACAGTGGACTTGCGTAAGCGGAGGGAATGTCAGCACCTGGGAAGTTTGATTATTCTTCTGGTGGGCCAGATAGGTCTTTATACAGGTCCAACTTAGCTGCACAGATGGAAAGATCGAGTAGTTTCCGCGAGACCATGGAACACCCTGTCTCGAACATGTTGAGGAGCACCACACCAATAGCACAAACCGATGTAACAAATTTCTTTCAGTGTTTACGATTTGATCCTAAGGTGGTTGCCGCAGATCACAAGTCAATTCGTCAAGGTGACTTTAAACGTCATGTGAATATTGCTCTTGGGATTCAAGGAGATGAATCTCCAAGCACAACACTGAAAGGGAAGTTAATTCCAACTCCTATACCAGAAGAGATCAAAAGACTAAAAGCTGGACTGCGCGAAAACAATGTGAAAGCCAGGTATTTTGTTATGATAGGTTAATAATCTTCCTTCTCGGAGTTTTGTTTACCTTATTGAATTTTTGTTGTTGCAGGGAGCGTGTGAAAATTTTCAACGAAGCTTCTTCTGTATTTAATAAGTTTTTCCCTACTATACCTACAAAGAAGCGGTCTCGACCAGAAGGGTTTTCTAGTGACCGCTCTGGTGATCGTTTGGCTTTAGGGCCAAGTTTAGGTAAAATGGGAGTTCAAGGTCAGACTCTGCCTGGTTGTTTTGAGCTTGACCAGCAAAAGTTGGATGAACGACCTAAAAGTGGTGCATTAAATAAGCGCACACGTACTTCCATGGTAATTTCTGAGTTGAGAAAACATGCTTTAGTTTTTATTTAATTAGTTTGGTTTGCTTCTAACTGGTAAGTGGGAATTTAAGATGTTGTAATTTTGTTGTTATGTGATTCAGATGGATGTTCGAAGTAACGCTATTGTTCGACAATCGGCTGGTGTAGATAGGGATAAAGACACGATGAGACTGGCAAATCATAATGCAATTCAGGGTGAAGATCGATCTTCAATTGGTATTGATGGTTGGGAAAAGTCGAAAATGAAGAAGAAACGATCTGGTATAAAAACAGATGGTCCTTCTAGTTTGGCTTCAAATAAACCTGTTGATGGTTACAGGGACTTGAAGCAGGGGATACCGAAATCAGCTGGTGATTCCCGGTCAAGATTGAATGGTGACTCCAACATGTTAAGGTATGGCTTGCTGAATAACTACTTGTGTGCAATTCGTTATACTCTTAAAAGTGTGCTTCCAGTTTACCTGGTTTTATCTACTCTTTATCTATTTTTTATGCAAGTTAGCATAGTATGTGCAAATACTGCTAAGATACGCTATTCGTTGTTTATTAAGGAAGTTTTATAAATGGGAGGTCACGAAATTAAATGCATGGCTATTCGTTTCCTAATTCACATGATTATATCAGCTCTTATAGAAGTACACGCTGGAAAGATGAAATGAACCATTAGGCTCTAAAGAACTTCTGTATGTTAGAGTTGCAATAACAGTGCCTTCAATTTATCGCCACAATTTTCTTATCTCTGTTTTGCGAACCAAAGTAATTACCTTGATTAGACGAATCCGTCAATCGATTCGCTTGGATATGGAATTTAGGTTGGTGGCTGAGAATAGATCCTTTGTTTAGTGCATAATCTTTTTTATTTCAACCGCCGTTCATTTCAGCGCCTTCTGTCAACAGAGGTTACTGCGACTCTATTTCGATGGTCTTTCAATCGGTTAATGTTTCGTGTTTGAATAACTTGTGTAGGCATGGGGCAGGGAATGGTGCTGTTCCATATGGAAGATCTGATAGTTTCTCTCAGCAGACAGGATTGGCAGGGCGCTCCTCGCTCTCCAGGGATTCCGATCACAGTTCGTTGTACAATGAGAAGAGAGAACGAGCTATTGGTTTGGATAAGGAAAGGGTGAATCTCAGGGCTGTCAACAAGTATGTGTTAACAATCTTACAACACCTGTCAATTTCTCTAGCCTCGATTCTTTCTGATGATTTTTATGTTTCTTTGCAGGTCAAACATTCACGATGAATCGAATTCTTCAAGCCCGAACTCAACCCCGAAAATAAATGCTTCAGTTCGTGGTCCGAGATCGGGATCAGGGCTGCCGCCAAAACTTTCTCCGGCTATCCATAACACTCCTTCTCCAGGTGATTGGGATATTACTGGATGTACAAGTAAACCTCCAATGTTGTCTGGGGTTCCCAATCGCAAGCGCATGACATCATCATCAAACCGGTCTTCATCACCACCCATCACTCAATGGGCTAGTCAAAGACCACAAAAGATATCCCGTGTTGCAAGGAGGACGAACTTTGTTCCGGTTATTTCGAGTAATGACGATGTTCCTTCGTCAGATAACATGTCAGATGTTGGTTGTAGTGAAACAGGGTTTGGATTTCATAGACGCTCGCCAGCAGCTTCTTCTCCTCAAATGAAATTCAAAAGTGAAAATAGCTTCTCTGCAACCGCTTTATCAGGAAGTGAAGAATTCAGTCCCCCTGAGATTAAATCTAAAGACAAGGGAAAACAATCTGATGATGTTGACGGGATAGCTGGTCAGAATGTGCCTAAAGTCTCCATCTCTGCTTTACAATCGAGAAAAAACAAGCTTTTCTCTGGAGAAGAGCTTGGGGATGGTGTAAGGAGGCAAGGAAGAACAGGACGTGGCTTTGGTTCATCAAGGTCTCTCAATCCAATGGGAGTAATGAAACATGGAACAGCAAAACAACTTCGGAGTGCAAGAAATAGTTCTGAGAAGAGTGAAAGGTAGAAATTCGTGTTTCCAAGTACTCTTCTATCGTGTAGAAAAGTTCTTGGGGTTTCATGACGCTTATCTCCTAGTTTTTTCCATTCTGCAGCAGGGCAGGTCGTCCACCCACCAGGAAACTTTCTGACCGCAAGGCTTACAAACGTCAGAAAAGTACACCGACAAATGCTACAACACTAGATTTTCTTGGTAAAATAAGTTCCAATTAATCCGATTTTTTCTTTGGCAGGATTGATTTTCTTCTATTTATGGATAATTTATTTATAAATTTCTTAGTTGGTTCAGATGATGGGCATGAAGAGCTACTAGCTGCTGTTAACTCGGCTATAAACTTTGGTAAGAAATTGTTCTCTTATGTTTATTTTCTCTAGAATTTTTTTTATCTGGATTAATTGGTTTTATTCATTGATGCAGCTCAAAATTTTCCTAGCTCTTTCTGGAAACAAATGGAGCGTTACTTCTGCTTTATATCTGATGCACATATCAATCTCGTGAAGGTAATTCATTTTCTTGCACTTCGTAAGACACAGATATTATACATTTGAGACCTCATAGGTTGAATATGTTTCTATGTGTATGCATATTTCTTTGATCGGTGTTATACTGCTAGCACTCTACGTCTGAAAAATGTGGATGATGTGAAATGTGTGTAGATTTGTAATGTTACGTGATCTGATGATAAATGTCATTTTATGATTCTTTCTCAGATGTGTATGCTCCTTGAAAACTTTTCTTTTCGCAGTTTTGTAAAGATAATTACAGCTCTAATCTGTCGAGTCCTTATTTTAGATAACTGTCATAACCATTTTTTTTTTTCTCTCAGGGAGAACTCTCCTCCATTGGTACTACACCAGTCGGAACATCTTCAGAGTTTGATAATGGTGACATATTTCCCAAGGAACTTGCAAGTAGCAGAGTGGATTCTAAAGCTGCTCCCCTCTATCAGAGATTGCTATCAGCTCTGGTTTCAGAGGACTCAACCACTTTAAATGAAGATTTAGAAGTTGATGGATTTGGAGCTGATGCCGAGTCAGAATTTAGTGTTTTGAATCATATGGTGGAGTTTAATGGCTATAGGAGTGATCATCGATTGGAACTTGACGAGTTAGAAGACGAGGCGTCTGTTTTTCTGCTAAAGGGTGTTAATAACTCAGACCACCATGTCAATGACTTCTCAGACATTCACTATGAAAGTTTGGGGATAGATGAGAAGATTTATATGGAAGCTCAATCTATTGGAATTTGCTTGGATCCCATGGTATGTTTACCCAGGAGTTTGATTATTACATAAATTTTCTCCTCGCTGATGATTGGACCAGGGCTCTTACGGTATAGCTCCTAGCGGTTTGATGTGTTGCAATTGTGTTTTCTTCTTTGCAGCCTAGTATCTCAAACGTGGAGGATGAAGGAATTGTCAACGACATCAAAACTTTAGAGGAAGCTATCTGTGAGGTGGTATGTTTCCTCAAGTGGTCTTGTCTTCCTTTTTTAACAACATAGCATTGACAAATTATGATTTTTTTTATTGTCGCTTTTGATTTATCTTGTATTTTAGAGGATGTTGTTCATTTTTCATGTAGCTAACTTTGTGATGCTGTCTATCTTACAATTTTAAGGGTTCCAAGAAGAAAGAGATGTTGAATAGGCTATTAAAGCCTGCCCTAGAAATGAAAGAACGTCAAGAGAAGTATGACTTTGTCTTTCTTCCGCTTTTCTTTCATGCCTTTGAGGATCTGGTCTGTGATCTGATCTGTGACGTTTTTGTTTTGATATTTTCCTTTACATAGGGAGTTTGAACAGCTGGGTTATGAAAAACTTATCGAAATGGCATATGAAAAGAGCAAGGTAATATTCATTTTTCTTCCTAAATGAGTTCATTATCACCTTTGTTCCCCTGTTGCCACATTTTCCGATTCACTTTCCAAATTCAAGTTTTGGTAATTTGATACGGATTTGATTTTACAGGCAAGCCGCGGAAAGAGTTCATCTAACAAGATATCAAAGCAGACTGCATTTGCTTTCGTTAAAAGGACGCTTGAAAGATGTCGCCAATTCGAAGAAACAGGCAGAAGCTGCTTTAGTGAGTCCCCATTCAAGGATATTCTCATTGCCGGGTTAACACAAATTGAAGATAATCTCTCGGACAAGGAAGATTTTCTATCAGCTCCAAGTATGATATATTTCTGCCTTTAAGTGAACTATAATTTTGAATCCACAAATTCTCTGTTAATTTATTCTTGCTTCTTTTTTTTCCTGTTACAGCACCTCAACCGACCTCATCATTGGGATTACGAATGGCTGAGAATTATGGGAATACTTCTGAAAATGGTTTAGGAGAAGAGAAAGACGAAACAATGTGGGCGAATAGGATGAAGAAGAGAGAGTTGCTGCTTGATGATGTGGGTGGTGCACCACTGTCAAGCAGTATAAAAGGAAAGAGAAGTGAGAGGGACAGAGATGGAAAAGGACAAGCTTCTTCTTCATCAAGGGGAGGAGCAGGAACTAACAACAAGACGGGTAATGCCAAGGGGGAACGAAAGCCGAAATCAAAACCGAGGCACAAAACAACTCCGATGTTTTCTTCTTCTTCTGTCAACATGTTGGAGCAGCCTGGAGGAGCATTGATATCCAAACCAAGTAATAGCAACAACAGTGAGTTTAGCAACTTGGAGACACTGGATGAGTCAGAGCCTCTTGACCTATCTCACCTTCAGATACCAGACGGTTTAGGTGGTCCAGATGATTTTGATACGCAAGCGGGTGACCTAAGCTCATGGTTGAACATTGATGAGGATGCATTACAGGATAATGATCTAAATGATCTCCTTGGACTTCAAATACCCATGGATGATCTTTCAGACTTAAACATGATGGTATAAAAGCTCCCTTCTCTCTCTTTGTTTTCTGTACAGTATCAATTGTTATACCATTAGCGACCAAGGAGGATAAGGAAAAGGATCCCTGAGAGAATAACCAGTCACCAGAATCGGTTATTTTGGGTTTGGCTCCAGAAAATTAGGCTTTATAGATTCTTTTTCTTCATCATCATCATCATTTAGGCTTTTCTTTCTTATAGTTTGGTTCTCGGGTGGTGAAACTGTTTTTTGGTTTATTGGGTGTTGGATTTGGCTGCGACGGTTAAAGATAGGTCGGTAGTTAAACTTAAGAAAAAAAAAAAAAGAGTGATAGTAATGTTGTGTAGTGATTATATAGATATAAGTGGCAGGTCTTTTTCTTCTTTCATCTTATTTTGGGATATTTTTGTAGCTTTCTGTAACCTTGGAACCATTATTGCCTCTGTACATACATTTTATGTTCCATAATAAAATCCAGATTTTAGTGCATGATACAGATCATTTTCAGGTAACAAGAAAAAAGATAGTTCTAAATTTTAAACCTCTGACTAGTATTTATTTATATAAATCACCAGACACCAATGAATTCATACAGTTTATGAGTTTAGATAAAATAAAACCAAAATAAAAACACTTCAAAAGGACTAAAATAAATCACTTCTATATTTGAATTGCACTCTAATTCCCTTTTCTACAAGGGAAAAAAAATCTCACCGCGAAGCAAAAAAGAAGAGACCAACAAGAGCATCAAAACAAGCCTTTTCTTTTGTTTTTGTTTTTTTGTCTTCCTTCAAAGGTGGGTTTAGTTTCATCTTTCTTTAGATATGAGAGTGAGGGTGGCGTTTACAGCGTTGCGGTTGGTTTTGGAGACAGCTTGCTTTAGCGTCACGGTTGGAGACGCTCGAAGACTTCGTCGCTGCTGCTCAACCACAAGCTCGTTCGCGAACCATTCTAGTTTCTCTGAATTACTCATTTCTCCGATCCTTTTGCTTCCGAACAAAACCGATTCCACATTGTTCTGTTTCAACATCTCTTCTGCTATCTCCGTCAGTTTCTTCACATTCTCTGCTCTTGGATCTGTGTCCACGTTTGGCCCACACGCTCCTAACCGCGATCCGTTTGCCTGCTGCACCACAATTTATTTTCTATTGATTTTTCCACTCTAATAACCGTAAAAGCTTAAAATGCAAAAAGAGATAATATTTTAAGAAAAGAAAAACCTGAATGCGAACGTAGTTACTGCTCCGGTAAGGCCCAAAGCCCATAGCAACGGCCTGATCAACAAACTCAGCCGATCCATCGCCGGAGATGCGAGCCATTGGTCGAGCCCATTCCTTAACCCGCCAATTCTTGACTTGCTCATAGTCGAAATTCACCTCAAAAAGCTGGCCAGTCCCAAGCGACAACACCAGCAGATCCTCCACTCCCGTAACCGCCGGAAACTCTTGTTTGTTATGGAACACGTGCGTTATCGCCGCCGCCGTCGGATTGCTCATTGCCAGTCCACCTCCTACCGCTACGCACCGCGTTTTCCCGTCAACGGAGCACGTGCGAACCGGATCGAACGTGCCGGGCTCTGCCCACGTGGCACGGCAGATATCTCGCAGACGGAAATCAAAGCTGTCACTCTCGAGCGCGTCGGCGCGTGAGAATAGAAGCGGCGCCGTACTTAAGAGATCGTAGCAAGAGATTAGAACCGGTTTGAGCGTGTCTTTAAGCGTCAGATCAGCGAAAGATGCTTTCATGGCTTTTTCGAGCTTTGTCGATGCAGCGGTTACAGAGGACGACGACGATCCGGATCCAGATCTTATCACCCGTTTGATCGCTGCTCCTGCTCCTCCTCCTCCACCTCCTCGGTAGAAACCCTCGGCGTTCTCTACCAGGAATTTCCAAGTGTCCTCCGCCTTGAAAATCGGGCGGTTTCCATCTCTCGTCGCGAATATCATCGCCGCGAACACGCCGCCTACTCCTGATCCAGCGGCGACGTCGAAGTAATCGGCGATTCGAGCGCTGGGATCGCCTGATTTTTCCTTCAGCATTTGCTCCAAATAGATTAGGGATTTTCCCGCCAAAAGTCCTCTCATCCCGCCACCGTCAATGCTCAACACGCAGATTCTCCCTCTCGGACTCCTGTACGAGGACGGTGTTCCCGGAAGAACAACGCTGTTAGGAGTCAACGGAGATCTCGGAGAAGGCCCTGCCTCTGAGTCACCGGGTCGTAGTGGACTCCGAGGAATCCACATCAGCCTTGGGTCTTCATACCCGAAGAGAAACCTGCTCTCCAGAATTGAGAAGATCTCGTAACTGAGCTTGTCATCAGAGTCGATGATCGGTTCGTGCGATCGTGCCGTAGACAATGTCGGGCTGGTCTGAGCTCTCTCGTAACCTCCGGGGGTGTTGGGGGCTGTGTGATTGACAAAATGCTTCTTCTTCCCTTTGGAGGAAACTGCCAATGCCGGCGGCTTATCATAGCGCCGATTCATAATCGTTAGAGAGAGAGGGAATTGAGCTCTACACAAACTTCGAAGTTTAAGCTTTCGCAGGTCGCAGCTATGGCGGATAATCTGGATTTTCAAAGACGTGTACAAAAGATTAAAAAATAGATTTTCATTTGGATTATTTTGAAGGAAAACAAAAATAAAAGAAGATGAACCAGTGGCGTAAGTTAGCAGGACATGGCTAAGCACTACTCGTGTGCTCGGGAAGGTCTCGCACCCACGTCCGACTCCGCCTCCAGCAAATTAAGCTTATATAGAATTATCTTTCTTTAATTTTTATTGATTTGTTTTTGTCGTGTTTATTAATTGTAATAAGGGAATTTAAATCTTTGTTGACTATTTTGAAGAGCATACCAATTTTTCAACATATATTTATTTAATTTGTATTGACAAAGCAATCCAATTTAATGAAATTTATGTTTTAACAAATCACTTTTATATTTTAATCGCTTGGAATGTGACCTAACATGCTCTTGTTGTTTGTTTGGGATTAGATTTAGGTTGAGTTGAATGGAGTTGTGCATGTTAGATAGGGGACTCAATTTTATTACTCATTCCTTACTCTCTTTTACAAAAAAGATTAGTTGGGAAAAGTTGGGAAGCATGGATGATCGATGTTAGGACGACTTAAGTAGATTGTCATGTCTTTTTGCAAAGCAAGTTTTCGATTATATTATGTAAGAATTTTGGTGATTAGACCAGTCAATTATATATGTTTTTATATGTAATTGTGTTTATATATAATAAAACAATTATTTATATTCATCTGAGAACTATGATATTAGATTTGTCTAATCTATTACTTATATCACATTACATGTTTAAAAGTATTAGGCCGTAGTTTAGTAGAACGCGTTTGTGGATGGACTGATTTGGGTTTACGAGGATACATCTTATAACTCCAGTTGAACCGTCTCAAACCCCTATCAAGCATCTTCGCCAAATTTATGACAACCGATCTGTCATGTTCTTATTTGATTGTTGGCCGGTCGATCAACCTACACTTAGAACAGCTCGATGGTGTTACACTCACTCTTTGTAACAGAAGTATATAAAGAGAGTACAGGTACAATGGTAAAGGTTTTGGGTCTTACCTATAAGGTACTTTGGTTTAACGTTAACGACAAAAGCATGATGTAAGTAGATTACAGGTCCTTATTAAAAAAATTTTGGTTACACTTCATGAATTGATTGACACGACAATTATCATACAAAAGGAGGCTACAACTTAATAATTCGGTTATAGCAAGTATAACTTCTTTTGTGCTATGTTTTAGACTAATAAATTGGTGATTAAAGAGATAAAAGGATTGTGTTGTGCTTTTCTTCGGACGGGGAGTCCCGTTACTCGGGTTAGCGTGAATGTTGCATGGGATGATGTTTGCTACCTTAAGGAAGAGGGTTGTCTCAGCGTTCGAAAGTTGATGTTTCTCTTATTTACGAAATGAATCTGATTCAGTGCATCCTTTCTCCTTCTCGCTCTTTGTGGGTGGATTGGGTTCGGTGCCATCTTATACGGCAAGACTCTTTTTGGGATGTCCAAAATATTATACTCCGGGTTCATGGATATGATACAAAGTATTGGAATTTATACCGAAAATATGGGACATTATAAAGTGGGAAGTTAGGGACGAAAAATTATCAGTCGGATACCTAGTAGGATTTGGAAAAACTCTTTAACATTTGGAACATGTACATAAGTAGAACGTTGGATATTACTCGATCGAAAACAGTTGATTATGTTGCCCGTGAAGATCATTGGCTTTTTTTTAACATACTTGTTTTATCCGTATTTGCGTGGTTGTTGAGGAGATTAAGAAGCTAACACCTCTGACTATTGAGGTAGGTCCTGATGTTTTATTACAACATCAATCACCTAATGATTTGAAATCTTTCTTCTCCGAATCAAAACTAGGAATCAGATCCATGACTCATGCCCTTATATACTTGGTACAAGTTTTTTTTTTTTTTATAAAATAAATTATGTAAAATTAATAAAAAGGCATTCTTTTCAACCTAGTACACCATTTTTGTTTTTATAAATCAAAAGAGAATAAGAAACTAAAGTCTAGCTTCTAGCCATATTTCTATGCACGGATCCAAGGTTCGAATACCTGTTGATACTGGGTTCAACTTCTAATTATTTATAATTAGAGGGGTTCGTTTTTAGGTAAGTACTTGATAAGAAAATAAAGAAGAAACCTCGGAAAGAGGGTGTATTATTATTAAAGATGTTTACAATGCTTGTTAACTCGGAATGCCGAGATTAACTTTATCAAAGAGAAGTAAAACCTAGGTTATCTAGTTCTTCTCCTCCCGATTCTGAATGACCGTTCTTAGTGAGGGCGGGGGTATGTAATTATATATCCTTAATAGTCGGTCTAATAAGCCCATGGGCTAACCTCGGAAAAATTGAATATTTCTATTTTTCCAAGACTAGGGAATTTCTGATAAGATTTGATCTTATATTGTCCGAGCTTAGACTTCGGCTTAGGACGATGTTCGTTTATACCCCCGCTTCGGACACTAAATATGATCAACCTTCTCCGAGGTATCCCTCGGTCATCTGGGCCGAGGGTCGAAATTCCTGTTGTCGGGACTTATAACCTAATAGATTATTAGGGAAGAGCTAGGCAGGGACCAAACTTCAATTATTTCCAAACTATTGATTAGGGGTAGAACCCCACCATCAACAGTAAGTCCTCCCCAGTTCGTCCGAGGATGTCTTCGGGTAGCGTTGGCGAAGTTCCTCCTTAAATGGTTTGTCGAGAAATGAAGTTCAGAACCAATTGATCTTCGTCTTCAATCACTTCAGCTTTTAATTCTTCTCCTCTTTTTTTTTTAAATCTTCGTACGTTGGCGGGAAAACATTGGATACTGAAAAGTCGTCTTGCGTAAACTCCTCGCTTCCTCCGAAAACTCCATTGACGTGTCTTGTTTTAACCGGGCACATTAAATGGGGAACTGGAATAGATTAAAATTGTGCCTTATAAATAATCCTTATCCAAGCCGCAAACCCTAATTATCAATTCTCATTTCGCAGAAAAAATCCCCAACTTTCTTTTTCTCTCTCTATCTCTAAAATGCCGAATCCCTTCATGAAGAACTTGAAGATCTACCAACCTCAGGTACTTATAACACAACCCGAGGAATCCAAAATCGAGGGGAAGGATATACCTACCGAAACATCTAATTCTCCAAAAGGGAGTCTCCCAAGAAACAAAGCTTCCAAACGACAGCTTTCTAAGACCCCGGAAAAGAAACCGAAGTCGAAGAGAAGGAAAACCGAGACCTCTTCTGAAAAGTCTCTCATTCCGGGGTCTCCCATAACACCAAATCTCGCTGCTCCTCCAACTTCTATTCCTCCGATTGACACTTTGACTAACCCAACTATGGTTGAGACGAACCCAAATCCAAGCTTTGCGAAGGAAAAGCCCGTTATTCGGACTTCAGACCTCGCTATTCCAACGCGTAACACCGAGATTCCCCTCGGAAAAATGCCTCCACCAAAGTCCCAAACGCCGAGCACTACCACTCCCGTTCCTACTCCAGCAGTTCTCCCGAAGCCTCAATTTAAGACTTCGAACAAAGAGCCAGCAAAAACTTCGCAACAAAGTTCTGCTGCCGCGGCTTCACACCACTTCTTCCGATAATCTTTCGGAAAGAATGTTCCTTTATTCGAGGACCAAGGAGAGTGTGCGAAGCTCTTCGGAAGACTTGGAGGTTGATACGGTTCTCTTCGCCTCCTTTCTAATGAAGAAAATGACTCTCTGCTTAAGAACGCGGCTTCTTCTTTCTTCAAGGTTCTTCACTTCTCCTTATTCCTTTCACTTTCGCTTAATTTTTTGATTTATCATCTTGTTTTAATTTTTTAGACGGCTGCCTGCTTCAATCGTCTTCTATCGGATGCTGAGTTGAAAGAATCGACAATGAAAAAAGAAATCAATTCGCTTAAGCGTTATGTGGAGAAGACTGATGCTGATTCCGAAGTTGTTTGCCGGACGGCTGCGGAAGAATCAAAAAGTCTGCTAAGCTCGTTGATGAAGTTCGACGTCTGAAGCGTGAGCTAGAAGATACTCGTCAGTCTAAACCGTCGACTTCTAGGGCAACCGGAGACAAAGGTAATAACCTCGATCCACATACACTCGGGCGTCTAAATACTCTTGGAGAGTGTGGGAGGAAATTTGAAAAGGTTCGGAAATACATCGACGCAAACCAGCTTCGTAACTATTTGACTGACTTGTTTCATCAGGTGAAATGAAAGTGCGATCTGATGGAGGTGTTTGAAAAGGAGAAGGTTCCAGTTCCTTCCGTGATGAAAGAGGAATTTTTCTCCCAACTAACCAACCTCGAACGCATGTTGAATGAATTTCCCACTTTTGATCTTAGTCCTTTGGATCTCGAAGCCCTGCCTTTATTCGCTCAACACTTCGGGCCTCAACGTCGGTTGGATGATGTGAAGATGAAGCTACCTCCTGGGGTGTATAACTTTACGGAACATTCCTTACTTTGTAATATTCTCTTTTGTCTTGCTGTATTTTTGTCTTGTGTTCAATGAAATAAAAATTTGTTCTTTTAACAACTTCGGCTTAAATGCTACTTTATCACATTGAAGCTTTAGTCGATTTAGGGAATTGATTTAACGAGAAATGCTCGACCATTATCTGTCATACCGAATTCTACTTTATCAAATCCGGTACTTGAAGTGGTTTTAAATATGCGGGAATGACCCGACTTTGCCTTAGAATTCCTCGGTCCTACTTTATCAAGCTTCGAAACCTTCAGCTGCATTCGGTATAGAATGTGTTAGGGGGAAATAAACCCTGTTATCGAATACGTGATCAAGGCATTGATTTTTGTTATAGCTGTACTCCGAAGAGTTACCTACGTACCCAAGAGGGATCAAGCCATCCGTAGTTCGAACCTTACTAGGTTTTTTTTATTATAATAGCTGTACTCCGAAGAGTTGCCTACGTACCCAAAAGGGATCAAACCATCCGTAGTTCGAACCTTACTAGGTTTTTTTTATTATAGTTGTACTCCGAAGAGTTGCCTACGTACCCAAAAGGGATCAAACCATCCGTAGTTCGAACCTTACAAGTTTTTTTTTATTATAGTAGCTGTACTCCGAAGAGTTGCCTACGTACCCAAAAGGGATCAAGCCATCCGTAGTTCGAACCTTACTAGGTTTTTTTTATTATAGCTGTACTCCGAAGAGTTGCCTTCGTACCCAAAAGGGATCAAGACATCCGTAGTTCGAACCTTACTAGGTTTTTTTTTTAGGTGGAGCGACTTCCAAGCCCGAGGGATATCTTCGCCTTCCATAGTTTTTAGACGATAAACACCAGGCTTTACTTTTGTTTTGATTAAGTAAGGACCCTCCCATTTAGCTCCGAGCTTTCCGGCTCCGGTTTCCTTTGTGTTTTCAAACACCATTCATAAAACTAAGTCTCCTTCATCGAGAGGGCGATCTCAGACTTTCTTGTTATAGTATCGAGAAGCAATTTGCTGATAGTTTTGGATGCGAAGTAGGGCATGGTCCCGTAGCTCCTGCATTTCATCATTCCGCTCTTTTAGTTTTGCATCATTGACCTCGATGTCGTGTATCATTAGGGTTCTTCGCAAACTCGGAACTCTAACTTCGGCGGGAGACATAGCTTCCATTCCATGGGAGAGTGAAAAGGGGGTTTGCTCGGATGCACTTCTAGGAGTCGTTCTGTGCGACCATAACACTCCTTCCAACTCGTCTGACTATCTTCCCTTTTTACCGAGAAGTCTTTTCTTTATTCCGGCGACGAGTGTTTTATTTGTAGCCTCGGCTTGTCCATTTCCCTGTGGATACCTCGGAGTTGACTTGTTTAGACGGATTTTCCATTTCTCACAGAAGGCTTCGAAGTTATCTGAAATGAACTGAAAACCATTATCAGTTACTATCTCGTAAGGGATCCCGTGTCTGCAGACTATATTTTTCCAGACAAAACTTTGAACTTCTCCGCTTTGAATCTTTGGATAAGCTGCTGCTTCGACCCATTTTGTAAAATAATTGGTTAGAACTAGCAGAAAGCGCTTTCCGCTGGTTGATTTCGGAAAAGGCCCTACGATATCCATAGCCCATCTCATGAATGGGTAAGGAGGTATTGCGGCCATAAGTAATTCTGTCGGCGCGTGAATCTCCGGGGCATGCGTTTGACACTTCTCATAACGTACTGTAAATTTGTCACAATCGGCCATCATGGTTGACCAATAATATCCTAATCTCTGAAGTTTTACAGCTAGGAGCCTTCCTCCCGAGTGGTTTCCTCCTTCACCCAAATGAGTACAAGTCATTACTTCATTTGCTTCTTCTTTACCAATGCAATGGAGCATCAATCCTCTGGAAGACCTTTTAAATAGAACGTCATCTATTATTAGATATTGGACAGCCACGGCCTTTAACCGACGTGCTGCCAATTTATCCGGTGGGACTTCGTCATTTTTGATATAACGCACAATCGGCGTTCTATAATCTTCTTTGTCTTCTCCGAGGGTTTCCGGTTGAGCGTCTTCTTCTTCTACGTTCATGATTGATAAGGTGTGCTGTTCCTTACTACTGATACTCGGATGATCAATAGTTTCGACTGAGATTGTCCTTTGCAGGTGGGGATCTGTCGCTGTTGCAAGAGCGGCCAATGAATCTGCTATTGTATTTTCTCTCCGTGGGATCCGTTTCAAATCAAATTCTTTGGAATGTTCGGCTAAACGTCGTACCAAATTTGCGTATGCCTCCATCCGATTATTCTTTGTTCCGAATTCGCCACTAAACTGGTTGGCTACTAGCTGAGAATCACAACAAGCTCAGAGATACCGGGCGCCTAATTGTTTTGCGAGTCGTAAAAATCCTGCGATTAAAGCTTCGTATTCTGCCTCATTATTCGATGCTTCAAAAGCTAAGCGGAAGCTCTGTTCTAGAACTTCCCCAGTTGGAGATTTCAACCAGAGTCCGATCCCGGATCCGACCTTGGATGAGGACCCGTCGACGTAGAGAGTCCACCGTTCGTTCTGAGGGGCTATCGTCATTACTTCTGGAGGTAGTTCAGACAAGAAATTTGCTAACACTTGGGATTTGATTGTTGCTTTGGTTCGATATTCGATATCGTACTCACTAAGCTCGATTGCCCATTTTGCTAACCGTCCCGACTGCCCGGGACTATGGAGTATTGTTCGGAGGGGGTGGCTTGTCATTACAGCGACTGGATGTGATTGGAAATATGGTCGGAATTTCCGTGCTGCTATTACAACGGCGAACGCTAATTTTTCTAGGGCTGGATACCTAGTTTCTGCGTCGAGCAACGACTTACTTATATAGAAGACTGGCTTTTGTTCTCCTCTGTTCTCGGACCAGCATGCCACTTACAGCCGACTCTGATACCGAAACATAAAGAAAAAGGGTTTCTCCATCTTCGGGTTTGTTCAGAACCGGAGGAGTTGACAAATATTTCTTCAATTCTTGGAAGGCTTCCTTGCATTGGTTGTTCCACTCAAATTGTTTATTCCCTTTTAAGAGATTGTAAAAGGGTAAACACTTATCGGTTGATTGGGAAATGAATCGGTTTAGATCCCCGATTCGTCCAGTCAACCTCTGTACTTCCTTTGAGTTCTTTGGTGATGGTAAATTCTTTATCGCATTGATTTGCCTTGGGTTGGCCTCTATTCCTCGCTCTGTTACCAAATATCCGAGGAATTCATCCGAGGTAACCGCGAACGTACACTTATCAGGGTTTAACTTCATGCCGAAGCGGTTTAAGATATCGAAACAATCTTGTAGACGAATAATGTGTTCAGAGGCCACATGAGATTTCACTAGCATGTCATCGATGTAAACTTCCATTGTATTACCGAGTTTGTCCGCGAACATTCGATTGACCAACCTCTGATATGTTGCTCCTGCATTCTTCAGGCCGAAGGGCATTACTCGGTAACAGTAAGTTCCTCTGTCCGTGATAAAGGCGTTTTTCTCCCTGTCGTCTGGGTGCATCATAATCTGGTTGTATCCCGAGAACGAATCCATGAAGGAAAGGAGTTCATTTCGGCTGTGGCCTCGACTAATCTTTCTATGCTTGGGAGGGGAAAACAGTCCTTGGGGCATGCTTTGTTCAAGTCTGTGAAATCTACGCAGATCCTCCATTTCCCATTCTTCTTTTTTACTACGACCAGGTTAGCTAACCATTCCGGATATTGGACCTCCGTTATTGAGCCTTTTGGTAGTACTCGGTCGGTTTCTTCGTTAACGGCTGTCGCTCTCTCGGGTCCTAACTTTCTCTTCTTCTGTTTCACTAGTTTATGGGTAGGGTCTACATTTAAACGATGTGATATTACTGCGGGGTCAATTCCGACCATATCCTCGGGTGACCAGGTAAACGTTCCTTTGTTCTTCTTCACCAGATCAATTAACTCTTTTCTCGTTTCTTTCTCCAAATTTCCTCCTATAGTTAAAAAGTGTTATGGTTTTTCTTCGTCAACATATACTTTTGCGTACGCATCTTTCTCAAAGATGTTCGGATCCAATTTTCCTACTATTGATAAACTCGGATTTTCGTTGCGGGGGACTTCTGGTTCCGAGATTAACGAGATTGTTCTTGACTGATTCTTCAGGGGAATGGAGCAGATTCTGGATATTCGCTGGTCTCCTTTCACTAAGCAAACATCGTGTGGGGTTGGAAACTTTAGGCACTGATGGTAGGTTGAGGGAACTGCTTCCATCATTGTTAGCCAAGGAACTCCCATAATTGCGTCAAATACGAAGGGTCCTGACACCACATGAAAGATTGTATCCATAGTAACTACTCCAACTGATACTGGATAGACCGCGGTTCCTACTGCTACTTCTTTCTTCCCTGGAAGTGACGTTATGGGCTCCGTTCTTACTTCCATGTCTTTAGATACCACATTCATTTGATCCATAGCTTCTAGACTTAATATGTTCACCATACTCCCAGTGTCAATGAGTACCTTTTCAGTTAGATTTCCAGCTAAGAAAATACGGATGACCAGAGGATCGTTGTGAGGAATCATAATTCCTTCGAGATCTGCATCTGTGAAGGCTGCCGAAGGATGATATGTTGGGGCTGGGCTCATAGATCTAACCTTTGGTATTTCTCGGATACGCTTTTTTATAGTTCCTTTAGAATCCGAAGCATTGAGAACTAAGCCAATATATTTTTGCATCCTTGAGATTTCTTCTGTTTCCTAAATAGAGTTACCCCCCCTCTTCCTGGCGCGCCAAATGTTGATATTGGATTCAACTTCTAATTATTTATAATTAGAGGGGTTCGTTTTTAGGTAAGTACGTGATAAGAAAATAAAGAAGAAACCTCGGAAAGAGGGTGTATTATTATTAAAGATGTTTACAATGCTTGTTAACTCGGAATGCCGAGATTAACTTTATCAAAGAGAAGTAAAACCTAGGTTATCTAGTTCTTCTCCTCCCGATTCTGAATGACCGTTCTTAGTGAGGGCGGGGGTATGTAATTATATATCCTTAATAGTCGGTCTAATATGCCCATGGGCCGAGGGTCGAAATTCCTATTGTCGGGACTTATAACCTAATAGATTATTAGGGAAGAGATAGGCATGGACCAAAATCCAATTATTACCAAACTATTGATTAGGGGTAGAACCCCACCATCAACAATACCCATTGCTCGAACCGAAAAAATCTAGTTGTGAACTCTGTTGTCAAGTTGATCCACCATGCCTCTGACCGGTGGCCAATGTCACCATGTCATTGTTTGTACCTCTCGCGCCATAATGAGTGAATCGAGAGCTGGAAAATATACCTTGCAAGAAACATAGTATGCTTGTTGAGTAAGTCATCCACCAATAGTTCAAAATGGCAGCTCATTCCGTCGTGAACCTACTACCTAGTAAATTGCGTACCAATCTTGTCCATATTTCATTGGAGTATCGTCAAGCAAAAAAGGTGCCGCTTGCTCTTTATTGGATCATCGCAGAACACACACTTCAAATTGACTCCTCTCTTCCAAAACCGTCATTCGATCCCCAGTAGATAACCTATTAAGGATCGCAAGCCAACCCAAAAAGAAGAATTTAGGTGTCGTGTGTCTAAACAAAATTGCGCTCCACTAATTCACCATAGGCTGTGCACATCGAATAGCATCCCAAGTTTCCTTGGAGCTAAACCATGCCTTAAATTTATCATTCTTCCCCTTTCATAAGACCCGACCGTCCACAACAAAGATCCCTTTTCTCCTCGATTGTTTGATATGCTCCCTCATTAGATTAAGAATGGGAATACTATGTCGGTGTTCCTGTGATTTTGAATCATTTCAGCAATTGTTGTATTAAGTCGTATACCCATGTTGATACAACCTCTTGTACCCATTAAATCCAACATTATCCCATAAGCGACCAATTATCGTACCAAAACAAAGTGTTTGTCCCACTTTTAATGTCAATCTTGCAAAATTAACTTTGAATTATCGTACTTATAAGCTGCAAGCGACCTGCAAAGGAGAGGTTCCTTGCCGTCCAAGTGCCAATCCGAACTCGTACTATCTCAATCAAAGGCATGTAGTCATTCTCTTAGTTAGAAGAGGTAAACCAAGATATCTCACGGGTAAGGAACCCGACTCAAGCGGAAAAGCGTGAAGGACATCCATGACTCCCGCCATAAATAGAGTAGATTTCTCAAGGCTAATGTTTAGACCCGAAAACTCTGAAAATAAACGAAAGACCTCCAAAAATCCTTCAATAGACCTCTTCCTACCATCCGTAAACACCAATAAATCATCAGCAAAACACAAGTGTGTGAGCTTGAGATTTTTTCAATAAGGATGAAAATTAAATCGCTTTTCCATATCAGCTTTGTTGAGCATTTTCGAGAGCACATGCATACAGATCTTGAACAAGTATGGTGGCAACGAGCAACCGTGACGGAGACCACGTTCGCTTTTAAATAGTTTTGGTAACTCTCCATTTACCTGAACTGAGAAAGAAGATGTTGTGATGCATAACTCAATCCACCTTATAAAAGTTGGAGGCGGATTCAACGCATAAAGAGTAGAAAAAAGAAAAGGTCATTGAATAGACGAAAGCCTTCGTAATGTCGATCTTCATCGCGCTTATAGCGGAAATAGTATCCTTGTGGTAGTCTTTGACAAGCTCTCTTGCCAAGAGCACATTTTTCATAAGCAATCGATCCATAAAAAAAGCTGATTGTTTAGGAGAAACAAACTTTGGAAGATTTTGTTTTAGCCGATTTGATAGTATCTTTGAGATCACTTTATAAACCACATTGCAACAAGATATGGGACGATAGTCCTTCATCTCCAACACACCAGTTTTCTTAAAGATGAGTGTCAATATCGTAGCATTAACCCCTTTTGGAATGAAGCTCTTCATGAAAAATGACAGTAGTCACTACAAACTCTACACATCGACCATGAATTCTTAAGAAAGTTCAACCGAGTATCCATCAAGACCGAGAGCCTTATCCTTTGGCATTGAGAACATCATTTTCTTTATTTCTTCTGCAGTAACCTCACGAGTTAGCATCGTTAGATCAACCTCTTCACAATGACATTGAAGTAAAGATTTCAGCTCTTCCACCTATATACCATTATAGTTTTCGAGCTTGTGCCAAGAAACTTATGGAACACAGCCTCGTTTTTCATCTCTTCTTGCATATCAACAATCTCGCCCGTAGCTGTCCGACTTTCCTTAATAGCATTTCGCATCTCACGGATTTCCTCAGCCTTGCAAAAACACTTATTATTTCCATCGCACACTTTAAGCCAATATAGCTTTGACTTCTGTTACAAGAACTTCTTCTCCATTAGAGACAAGTTCTCCCATTTTCTATAGGCACGTAATTCTAAATCCATGGCTTGTATAGAAGGGTTACAAATTGTTGCTTCCTGCTTTAACATAACTCCGCAAAATCCATCTCGTTCTCATTTTCAAGTCGCCAGACTTAGTTAAGAGCTTTAGACCATGCTTTAGTCCAAGTTGATTTGGTTTATGCTTGGAATGTCATGATATTCATTCATTGCTTGGCTTGCACCCAAAGACAACTTGTCACAGGGGTTTGAATACGCGTTTAGGGTGACACAAAAGCTTGTGTTCTATGTGGCAAACCAAATGAATCAAGAAATAACTTGTTTTTCACGGTTTAGTTGGTTTTCGTGGCAACATGTTGGGCACTTCAACAAACTCATATTGGAGTGATACAGTTACTTTTTTAACCACTAAAAAGTGTGACCGTGTTACCTTTATTCTTCTTCAGCTTATTTTCTAGATGACAATATATATGATATGGAGGAAGTAAGATTTCGTCATTATCAAAAAGCGTCTCTTTCCTCGTTCATTATGATTTGAGATATGTACAGTGTCATATGTAATATGATTTCTTTACTTGGTTACTCTGAGGACCCCAAAGATAGTTTTAAGCGACTTTCTCTTCCTAACGCTTTCATTTTTAATATCGGTTATGATTTATCATACAAATCTATCCAAGACCAAAAAAAGTCATACAAATATATTATTTTTAGTGGTTTTTTTAATTTATGTTATGTAATCTAATTCTATTGATAATAATGTTTAATTTAGATAAAAACATTATTAGATTAAACTATATTCAAAATAAAAATAAGTTCATAAAATTTGTAAGTTAAAAAATAGTATTTTAGTAATTAATAGTTTAATAGAGATGAAATATACTAATGTCACAGAGTAACAGAAGAAAGCATTGAAAGAGATTTCTTTGTATTCCAATGATCAAAGCTTTACAATATATAACAGCAAGACATAATTTAATTTCCTAATAGACGATGATACGAATAAGCTAAATAAGGAATGTACATATATTGTGATTGGTTTAATATCTAGGATTGATTGATATCCCAACATCCCCCTCAAGTTGGAGCATGGAGATTGGTAATGCCCAATTTGGGAAGGAAAAACTCAAACTCCTTTTTCCCAAGCGGTTTGGTAAAGATGTCCGCAAGTTGTTGCTTCGTGGAGACGTAAAATGTTGCGATTGTCCCATTTAATATCTCGTCGCTAATGAAGTGACAGTGATTACCAACATGTTTTGTGCGTTCGTGTTGGACCGGATTTGTGGCTAAGGCAATAGCAGACTTGCTGTCTGAGTAGACCCGCATAGGCTCGTGCTGAGGAATTCTCATATCATCCAGTAACCTTTTGATCCAAAGTAACTCTTGTGTAAGATCCGCCATGGACCTATACTCAGCTTCAGCTGAAGACCGACTCACAGTCGGTTGCTTTCTCGTTTTCCAGGAGATAGGCGATGTGCCCATTTGAACAAAATACCCAGTTACTGATTTACTAGTAAGAGGACAGGTGGCCCAATCAGAGTCACACCAACCTGTGATTTTGAAATCTGTTTCTGCTTTAAGTAAGATCCCCTGACCTGGTTTGTTCTTGAAATAGCACACCACACGCATTGCTGCTGACCAATGTTCTTGTCGTGGCTGTTGCATGAATTGAGCTCATGTGTGAACCGAAAATGCTAAATCAGGTCTTGTCACCTTGAGATAAACCAATCTTCCTACTAAACGTCTGTATGGCTCGGGATCAGTGAGTAACGGTGATGTTGATTTCGCAAGTTTCTGATTCTGATATAGAGGAAACGGTGAAGGTTTGGCATCAAGTAGACCGGCTTCTCCGATAATATCAAGGGCGTACTTTCGTTGACACAAGTAGAATCCAGTTTTGTTCCTGGCTACTTCAATGCCAAGAAAATATTTCAAGTATCCAAGTCTTTCATATGAAAGCAAACAGAGAGATATGCTTTGAATTCTGAAATTACCTCATCTGAGTTGCCTCTGATGATTAGATCATCAACATAAACAAGGATAGACAAATATTTCCCATTTTTGTTGATCGTGAACAAGGCATAGTCGGCTCGAGACTGTGTGAAACCATACTTAACCAAGGCTTGTGACAGCTTTCCAAACCAACACCGTGGAGCTTGTTTCAAACCGTATAACGATTTCCGGAGTCGACAAACTTTACCTGGTTCATCCGTTTTAAAACCTTGAGGAAGTTTCATATAGACTTCTTCCTCGAGGTCACTGTGTAAAAATGCGTTATGGACGTTCATTTGGTGTACTTGCCAGCCTCGTCCACTAGCAAGTTGAAGAACCAATCTTACCGTTCCCATTTTTGCAACCGGGGCAAATGTATCACCATAATCTTCACCTTCAATTTGACGATTGCCAAGAGCTACCAATCGGGCCTTATACCGCTCTACCGTCCCATCTGACCGAAATTTGACCATGTAGACCCATTTACTGCCTATTGCAGTTTTTCCAGGGGGAAGAGTTGTGACATCCCATGTGTGATTGAGCACATGAGCATCAAACTCAGAGCCCATCGCCTTGGTCCATACTTCTCGTTTTATAGCTTGCTTATAAGAGGTAGGTTCAATTTCCATTGTTATCGCAGCTTGAAACGCTTTATGAGTTGTTGAGAAACAAGCACAACTCACATAATCATCAATCGGATACAGAGGCATTGAAGCAATAGAACCCGGTGGTGGCTCGGTTTTTACGATGTTAGAAACATAACCACGAAGCTTTACGGATTGTGTCTTTTGTCGGTGCCCACGCCCTAGAGGTTCCGGCGATTCAGGATCCGGTGCCGATGTCTCTGGATTCGTTGGCCCGACCGGAGGAGGTGGTGGCGAAACTCGTGAATCACCGCGAACAGAGGACTGATCAGAATGGGAGGCCGGAGATTGGTCGGATTGAGAGGACACAGATTGAGTAGGAACAGGTGAGTTCGTGGCAGACGGAGAGGACGACGAGAGAGACGAAGTTGACTCCGTTGTTTTAGTGGTGTTTGTTTGCTGAGATGTTGAATTGACATTGGGCTGAAAAATTGGGCCTGTTGTATCAAGTAACTCCTCAAGCCCATTAGACTCAGATAAATGAGCCCAAAGAGTAACGTCATTTGAGTCCGCAGACTCGATATTGACCGGCGCTGGTGGTGGAATTCGATATGGAAAATCTGTTTCTGAGAATTTGACGTCACGGGATACGAAAAACACAAGCTTCTCTAGATCAAACAACCGCCACCCTTTCTGTCCATGAGGATATCCAACAAATATGCACTTTCGAGCTCGAGATTCAAATTTGTCACCACTCCGATTTCGATTGTGGGCGTAACAGAGGGACCCAAAGACACGAATATGAGAAAGCGGCGGTGGTGTGTTATAGAGCTTCTCATATGGTGTCTGACCTTGTAGAACCGCGGATGGACTGCGATTGATTAGATAGGCTGCCGTTAGAACACATTCTCCCCAAAATTTGATTGGAAGAGAAGCTTGAAACCGTAGAGCGTGAGCTACATTTAAGATATGACGGTGTTTCCTCTCCACACGTCCATTTTGATGCGGTGTACCAACACAAGACGTCTCATGGTGTATTCCCTTGTCACGAAAATAGGATCCAAGACACATAAACTCGGTTCCGTTGTCGCTTCGTATTGTCTTGACTTGAACCTCAAATTGTCGTTCAACCATAGCGATATAAGTTTTGAGATGAGTTTGTGTTTCTCTTTTTTCTGCCATCAAATAGAGCCACACACTACGAGAGTAGTCGTCCACAATTGTTAAGAAATAACGTGCACCAGAAAAAGAAGGAGTGCGGTAAGGACCCCAAACATCCGTATGAACCAATTCAAAAAACCTTGAAGTCGTATTATTGCTTATTGGAAAACAATCACGGGTTTGTTTTGCGCGGAGACAAGTATCACACGCTTTATTCAAAGACGAAGAAGAAACAACATCAGGAAGCAAAAACATAACTTGAGAGGAAGGATGTCCCAAGCGTCTGTGCCAAAGCTCATATGAATGATCATCATATGAAACAGCAGCGAGAGACTCTATTCCCCGAAAATAGAACGTCCCTTCTTCACGTTTACCCACTCCAGTCACCGTCCTCGTAATGCGATCCTGAATCACAAGGAAGTGATCAGCAAGTTGAACAACACATTTGTTCTCATCCATTAACTGAGTCATCGAGATTAAGTCCGATTTTAATTCCGGGACATAAAACATTGATTCTAGCACTAACTGAGACCCAAGAGGAACTTTTCCTTCTTTAACCGTTATTCTTTCCCTACCATCAGCCAATATCACAAGAACAGGAAGGATATCGTGGAGGTCATGCAACAACTCAAGTTTTCCTGTCATATGGTGAGAGGCACCAGAATCTAGAATCCAAGAGGGTTGTGAACATATACCAGATAGCGTTTCAGTTGCACCTTGTCGTCCAGCATTGATGAGATGGAGAACAGAACGCCACTGATCATCAGTAAGACCGGCAACAGCATCACGATCTCGATCTGTGAGAACCCGGTTGGCGGTGACAGTGGAAAGAGAAGCCGTAGTCACTGCATTTGCGGAAGTTGCAGGTCGTTGAGAGGCGGGTTTGCCTCTTCCTCTGGTCTGAGTGTTGCGTGAACGTGGCCTATCTCCCCACCACTCAGGATACCCCACAACAGCGAAGCAACTTTCAGATGGATGACCAGATCGATTGCAATGTTTGCACACCATTGCACTAGTTTCACGCGACGCCTGAAAACGAGGCCGTGTTTGGGCAGCCAGAGCCATGACTTCAGGCTTTGCTTCACGTTTTGGTTGTTGGTGTTGAGATCTTCCTCCTGTTTAACCAGATTGTATGCTTCTTCGAGTGTGGGAAAAGGAACCCTAGCGGTTAGGTGAGATCGAATTGTATGAAACAGACGATCATCGAGGCCATACAAGAACTGTTGAACCTGATCTTCATCCCGATCTTTCTCTTGGAGAGTGAGAAGATCACACGTACAATGTCCACACTTGCAACGCCGTAGTGGACGATAGCTAGCAACACTATCACAAATCTTAGTAAGTTTGCCAAAGTATTCCTCCACAGTAATACCTTGTTGCTTGCAATTTGGAAGATCCGCCTTGATCTGTTGATTCTTAGGACCACTCGTAACGGAGAACCGTTTTTTGATGTGATCCCACAGATCCTTTGCATTCTCACGATGTGAGATGTGGGAGAGTAGGGAAGGATCAATGGTCATCTTTTTCCAAGAGACTAGAAGAGCATTAACCGGTTCCCAATCTTCGAAATCAGGAGAATCGTTCGCAGGTTTCGTGATGGATCCATTGAGGAATCCAAATTTTTTTCGTGAGCACAACGCAGTTTTGAATGCGCAAGCCCATTCGTCATAGTTTCTGCCTTGAAGCAGAGGTTTGGAGATCACTGCACCGGGGTTGTCGGCGGCGGTCAAGTCGAAGGGAGAGATGGTTTTTCGGGTCTTGGTTCGTTCGGTGGTCGCGTCGTTCGACATCGTGGTTCAATCGGGTCGTTGAGTTGAATCGGTCGTAAGATTTGTGTAAGATCGGAAAAGAAACGTTTTTAAAAAAATTCTGACTCTGATACCATGTCACAGAGTAGCAGAAGAAAACGTTGAAAGAGATTTTTGTGTATTCCAATGATCAAAGCTTTACAATATATAACAACAAGACATAATCAAGTTTCCTAATAGATGATGATACGAATAAGCTAAATAAAGAATGTACATATACTGTGATTTGGCTTAATATCTGGGATTGATTGATATCCCAACAACTAAGAATTTTCTTTATGAAATAAAAAATGAAGCAAATCATTGGAGTATATCTCACTTCCTTTAGAAAAACTTCAATTTAACAAATATAAATGAAGTAAACTGTCGATGGTCTTATAAAAGCACGTGAAAGTACATTCCCACCTATCAATCACTTTAGGCCTATTTACGTTGTAAATTTGTAATAAGCTGCAATTTGTTTCTACCATTCTTTTTTTGAGAAAAATGAAACTTTAGGGAGAAGAGATGCACAGACCCTTGCACGGAAGGGACTTATTTCATTCTCTGATAAGAGGCGTAAATAGTTTAAGTTCAGTTTACATTTTCTCACATCAAACATTTGTCACAAAATTAATACAATTTGTATAGTTAACGCCTTTATATAAACAAAACAAAATTTTGGCGTTTTGTTTGGAGAACTATCGACCTGAAAAATTTATAAAGAATCAGAATAATATGTAATAATGTACCATGTATTGCCCAATATTTACCAATTTTTTTATTTTATCAAAACGAACACCCAAAAAAAGGGCGATTGTTTATAGAAGCTAGAAGAAAAGAGAAAGAGGTCATTTCTAAAACATATGAATTTTGCTTATTCCCACCCAAAGTATCACAAAATATATGAGTTCCAAAGTGAAAAAATAAACAAAAAATATTCTCAATAAACAATCTCAATATTGCTCATATCTCTAAAAAAAATACAACAACACAAATATATCTATGGGAAATCAGCTAAAAAAACACCAACTTTTAACAAATCGTCAAAAAAAACATCATTTTTTTAACTCACCAAATAAAACCCGAATTATTGTTGACTTGCCATTTTATTCGCAAACTTTACGTTGACTTGCCAAATTAATCACGCCGTAACAGAACGACAAAACGTCGTCAATTCATCGTTTACTGTTGCGGTGAAGTGAAACGACGTCGTTTCCTTTTGATCCAAAATGACGACAAAAAAAAGCCCTAAGTTTTTAGGAATCGTAAAAAAAAAAACCACTTTTTTAGTGAACAAAAAAAGTATGAATTATCGTTGACTTGCCAATTTATTCGCAAACTTTACGTTAACTTGCCAAATTAAGCACGCCTAACAATTCGTACACCCTGAGGTACTTGATCTTAGCCGAAAAGAAATCGATATTGACCTTGGATTAGGAATACCAGACTTAATTGGTTTTTCTAATAGTAGTCCACTTGAATTTTTCTTATGTTGACTTTGGATTAGGAACATAATGGATGATGTAGGGATTAACGCTTTACCACTCTCTTGATAATATGAAAAAATTTTATTTACAGGCAAAGGTAGTACATGATCGTGAATGTGTTCGCACAAATAAGGTCAATAACTACATTTTTATCTTTTCAATAGGCTTGACCTGAAAAATTAAGCACGCTGTAACAGAACAATGATGTGGTCGGTGTTTCAAGTTTAAAATTTATAAAACACATCAATTGTTGCCCAAGTATAAGTATAAACACATCAATCGTTGTAGCAATTAAGGAATCAAATCCAAAGAAACTAAGGAACTTTATCGAAATGTTTGAAAACCCAATGAAAATAAGATGTAAAAGTACGGGTTTTGGTTATTGGTTTGCTTTTTGGAAGTCTTAGCCAAAACTAGGAGATTGCTATCTAAGTAAATAAAACCGGAAATTGGAATTTAGAAAATGAGAAATCAAGATTGCTATTATTGACTAAAGCTTGGCGAGGGTGGTTAGAAGATAGCGAGATATGATAGTAATTCGATGAGCTAATACGAGCGTTGATCTAGATGTTTCGGGAACACAATACCTCTTAGATATCCTAAGCAATAATTTACGTGACGGTCTGATTCCACTCCACTAATTGGTTCTACGGTTTAGTGAGACCATTTAGCTCTCTTTAACTACTCTTCCTACATTTTAAGCATATTGAAAGGATACAAACGTAGTTATTGACATTATTTGTGCGAACACATTCACGATCATGTACTACCTTTACTTGTAAATAGAAATTCTTCATATTATCAAGAGAGTGGTAAAGCGTTAATCCCTACATCATCCTTTATGTTCCTTATCCAATGTAAACTTAAGAGAAATTCAAGTGGACTACTATTAGAAAAACCAATTAAGATTTGGTATTCCTAATCCAAGGTCAATATCGATTTCTTTTCGGCTAAGATCAAGTACCTCGGGATGTAAGAATTGCTAGGCGTGCTTAATTTGACAAGTTAACGTCAAGTTTGCGAATAAATTGACAAGTCAACGATAATTCATGTTTTTTCTGACCATTAAAAAAAAAGGTGCTTTTTTTAGCAATTCATAAAAAGTTGGGGTTTTTTTTCACCGTCATTTTGTATCAAAAGGAAACGACGTCGTTTCATTTCACGGTAACAGTAAACGGTAAATTGACGCCGTTTTGTCGTTCTGTTACGGCGTAAAATTTGGCAAGTCAACGTAAAGTTTGCGAATAAAATGGCAAGTCAACAATAGTTCGGGATTTATTTGGTAAGTTAAAAAAGTTGTGCTTTTTTTGGCGATTCATGAAAAATTGGTGTTTTTTTTTGCCGATTTCCCATATATCTATATAGTGTATATAATCAAGAAATCTGTTTTCAAGTGAAGTTACAACAAGAAATCTCAGAATGATAAGAGTAACCAGCTGAAGATACAAGTTTCCAAGGAGTTTTAAACCGCGAACGTACTGGACAAATTCTCAAGAGTTGCAAGCGGCGATCCTGCGTCTGTGAAGTAGGACGCAAGATTGATCCCCGAGTTGTTGTACTTGTTCAAGAAAGGATGTTCCTGAAAAAGTTTGAGACACCATTTCAACATTTTTGAATTGGATAAGTAAAAACATGCCAACAAAAGAGATTTTACCATTAGTTCCTTTGCAGAGCTCCGACTATTGGGGTCCTTTTGCAAACTGAAAGAGAGTTTAGAGCAGAATCTCTTCAGTTAAGTAAGTAAGTAAGTAATCACGGTAAAAAGAGCAAGGATTGTTTTTAGAAATTACCATGCGGAGATGAATGAAGATAACTCTGGTGAGTAATTTCCTGAAGGAAGAGAAGGTGGTGGTTGGTCAACAATGGCTTCCATCAACTCAAAAACACTCGTCCATGTTTCCTCTTCACCCTGAGGTAAATAAGGGAACTTTCCTGTCGCACATTCAAGCACTACTAATCCCAAGCTCCATATATCGCTTTTATTGCCATACTTGTTCCCAACAATTCTCTCCGGCTTAAAAAAAAACCAAAAATGATCTTGAGCAAGGTTTCAATCGAACTAGCGATGCTTGATCAGGGAAAGAGATACTTACAGACATATAATTGTAAGTCCCGACAAAGGTGTTAGCTAAACCTGCGGTGTTTGCCATAACGGTACTCACACCAAAGTCAGTGATTTTGACTTCTCCTCTGTGGTTGATCAACAGATTTGATGGTTTCAAGTCACGGTGGATGATATGCCTATTGTGATGAAGATACAACAGTCCTTGAAGCACCTGTATTTTCAACAAAATTCACTTGAAACAAACTGATAAACATATGGTTTCCTGTCTTATGTTTCTTTTTCTTACTTGCTTAAGAATGGCAGAGAGATAAGACTCAGGAATGGCGTTAACAGATTTGAGAAAGTCTGCTAGAGATCCTCCGTCCATGTACTCCAAGATAAGTGAAATGGCTCCATTGTCGTAAAACGATTGGTATGAGGTAACAAGATTAGGACATTGTGTCGACTGATTTATTTTCAGCTCTTGTGCAATTGCCTTTCGATTTGCTTCATCAATATTCAGTTGAATGACCTAATTTTATAGCATCAGAGGAAGAGAAAGAATTAAGGTTCAGCTGAAAGACCAAGTGGACAGCGATAAGGAAAGATTCCTATTTATAGACATTAAGAAGAAAAGTGAAATTTGCCCCTCCAGAGAAAGCATAATCCTAAATATACTAAATCTTTATTTTCCACATGTATCACATAGTAAATACTTAAGTAGAAAGACCCAGAATTATCCTCAATTGATTCGTAAGAGATTTGTAATTCTTTGAATCAAAATGTGAACTAATTAGCTCCTCGTATATCCACTCTCAAGGGGATATTATATGAAATTGAGTACCTTCAAAGCGAAAAATTGGCCAGTCCATTTGTGTTGAACCAACTGTACGACACCACTGCTTCCTTTTCCAATGACTTTAACCATATCCAAATCTGACAAGCTCAGCTGATCATCCGCCGGCTTGATTGGAGACAGCTGAAACGCAGTAATCAAACAAGATATGAATCCCTGAATTCTCTAACTCTAGAAAGTTTCCAATTATGATCAGATCCACAACCACATTACAGTCGAGTTCCCATTCGTACTCTCCACCGAATCAAACACTCAGCAAAATCTAAGCGAGCGGGAGAGGAAAGACTTACGACTTCAGGCTCCGATTGAGAGACGATTCGGACGCCATCCTTGTTAACTCGCAGATCTCCATCCTTGAACGTACCGCTCTGCGTCCTAAGTAAAGAGCAGAAAATTCAGACAACTCAAACCCTAAGCTTTCCCCAACAAGAGAAAAAAACCAGAAACATATCTAATCCGCCATTTACATCCCCATCGAGAAAATCGAGAAAGAAAGTCGAGAAATATACAGGAATTTGGTGATGGATTGCTCGCCAGCAGGCGGAATTGCGAGCTTGAGATTATTGCTAAAGCCACCCTTCTTCATCGTCGTCTACTTTCTATTTTTTCTTTCTCGACTGGGTCATTATGTGTGTATAATTACAATCTTTATTAAGTATGCATAATCATATACTAGTCAGCACGAAATAGGAAAGAAAGAGCCATAAATTAATCAGTCAAGCTCATGCCCCCGACGTTGACCAACGACTTGTTGACTTTCCATTTACTTCTTTTGGTTGTTTTTTTTTTCACCCAACACTTTAACCGGAAACAATCGAGTTCATTCATGATCCTTTCCTTCTTTAGGAGCACATCTACCAAAATTATACTGCCTACTTCTCAGAGTTGCACCACAGTTCAAAAACGCAAATGCAAATGCAATTTACAATCAACTATAAGAAGCTTTTGATTTAGGGACAATTTTTCGAATAACTATCATTGGATATTTCTCTTCCCGGCTGTGAAAATTTCCGCATAGATCATTTACTTCACAGCCTCGAAAAATAAAAGCACTGCTTATATCAGTACAATACTCTTTCCCTGTAATTAGGTGTCAAATCTATGACTTCTCGCAGGGTTTAATAATCTAAGAGGGGAGAGAATATTTTAGATGATTACCAATGTTTTCTAGCACTTTGCTAAGATTTCTATCAATATTGTCCATAAGAAAGTTATTTGATATCTGCATGGTTCAGCTTTCGCCCATAAATTGATAAAAAAGAATAATGGATATTATCACTTAGAATTGTCAGAGAGCAGAAATCAGCCTAACAAAGAATCACCGAGAAGAATTGTATAGACGTTTCCTGCCTAGTTTTCTATTTCTATATGGAAGCGTCATTTTGTGCATGCATATTTATTTGCTCATTTATGTTGTTGGGCAACTACATTGTTACTACTTATTTTTATTTTATATACATAACCCAAATTTGGTTTTTCTCGAATTCTAAGTCAGAAATTTGAAATTTAAGTATTAAAATAGTAAGTAAGAATTAGTCCAAAGATATTGATAGCCCTAGGGTAAAATTTTGTTTTTTTTGCTCCCTTCACTTCATCTAAAAGTTTTCTTATTGGTTTCTTCAAGAAAATTCGAACCCTTTTAGTAAAATTTACACTAGAAAAATATTTTATTTTGAATCTTTTACATTAAAAATATAAAATTTAGACTTTTTTTTAATAATTTTTTTTCATGTGTAAGAGGTCCTGAGTCGTCATCCCTCTAGTCTACCCGTTTAGGTCGGATCTGGAAACAACCAACACCAAAAAAAACACATTTTTCGCATATATCCACAACAATATAGCTGTAATTTCCATCTTATCCTAGACGACTGACCGCTAATTTGATGGCTAAGTGGTCATTTGCTAAAACCTCAACTTATTTTTACATAAGTTAGCATGCATTAGACACACCACTTTTCTTTATATTTTAGGCTAAAAGCATTTGATACAAAGAAAGAATTCTCAATCATGAACTTTTCTTAGATCATGTATTTTTCTTAGATCATGACGTAGAATAGCATTTTCACTTAGTTAAATGTGTGGTTTGTTGTTCAAATTCTCTAAATCACGTGACCACTAATTCTTATTTACTATTTTAATACTTATATTTCAAAAAAATTATTTAGAATTCAAAGAAAACTAAGTGTGAGCTCTTGTATATAGAATAAAAATATTTAATACCAAATTTATTCATCTTGTGAATTTTTGTTGTTGTTGATAGATTGATAATAATATTAATCTAAAGTTAGATAACCTCACTTCTCAAGAATTTCAGCCTCTTCACACTCGTTTATTCAATTGATTTTTACGTTTTGACCATTTACCAACATTTGGTCTTTATTCTTCTTAGATTTTCTCATGTCGTTTATCCATAATTTTTTTTTCTTTTTCTTTTGTCCTTATGTCCAATTTATATATTTTCCCTATATTTTTCAATTTGTATAAATTAAATATGCAAAACATCTATTTACCATAAATGGAAAATATTTTTATTACTCTCAACAATATAGATAAAAGTATATCTATAATTTTTCATAGCAATGCAACTTTAAAAGTTAATCTACAGAAAAATATATTATTTAACAGTATTATAATTAAACCAATTTATGTTTATTATATCAAACTAAATTGACTTAGATCATTAATATATGCCAATATATATATATATATACTACATCATACATGCCAAATTTCAAATATACTATATTTTAAATAGAGTATTTTCTTTGTTGATAATTTTTTTTCAAGCTGAGTTCTATTATACACTAATTACTAAATTATAACTCGCATCAAATACGTTTATTATATATTTATATAAACATTTATTTAGATACTATTAATATTGATTATAATATACCGTATTATTTTTATTAACTACACTAAATTTTGTTTTCTTTTCTCAATTCTATTTTATTTAAATTTTATAACTAAACATGACTATAAATATAATATGTGTATATATTTAAAGTTGTCTTTAATGTAGAGTTATTTTATGTTTTGTTTAGGTGGACACAAATTAAGAAAAGAAAAAAACGTGTTATTATATATATATATATATATATATATATGATAATGTTGTAATTATCGTATTGAAACTTAAAATTTAAAACTAAAAAATAAGTATAAAATGAATCAAATATATTCATAACATAAGCAAAAGATATGCAAAGTATAAGAAAACCTAGAATTGGTTCAAAATTTGAGACATAAAATAAAAATTTAATATTATTTATCAACTCCACCAAAAATCATCATCTATGTATTAAATATTTAGATTCATTCTTTTAATATAATAAATTTGTAGTTACGTTATTTAAGCAGATATGTTGAATTACCAAAAAAAACGAAATTGTCTAATAATTGTATCTACATAAATTCTTATCCATTAGATTCTAATTTCACTCAATTAGAAACATATTAAAAATAGATTTCCGAGTTAAATTAATAAGGTAATGAAAAAGGTTTCAATTTTTTTTATTTGAATAATATAATTGATTTGCTTGAACTAATACATGATTTTCTTTTAGTATTTTTGGAATCCGGTATTATAGTAGGAGGTTTGGAAGTGGTATTTTATAAAGGAATATTTTATCTATTCTTTAAATGCCATCTTATAATTATAAATAAGAAGTTGTGGTAAGATGATGCAGCTCCGTCTTAAAAACATTTCAAGCTCTAAGCAAATAAAAAAATTTGGGCCTTTTAGTTAAGAAAAAGAATTGAAATTTTTTTTAAATCTTTTTCATTAGGAAAAAAGACAATCCTGAACCCCTGTCCCTTTGGCCACCCCATAGAGTCGGACCTAAATCTACAGTTCCGATTATGTTACATTCAGAAGAATTGGTGGCTGACATGCCGGTATGGAGTGTCTTTCAACCCTTGAAACGTGTATTCTAGGGTAAAAATAGAGAGGCAATCACACTTGCAGACTTCAATTATAAAATTGCTAGGATCGTGTAAAAAGACATGGTCAACTCAGTAGCTCTGTCTTGTACGTTGGCTTTCAGATATAGCTTGCTTTTGTATTCTATGCATTCTTGTTTCGGGTCTTTACTTTATTTTAGTTTTATAAAAGTTATGGTAAGGTTTTAGCTCAATATATGATAGGTAGAGACTTAACAAATTTGTTTACTTTATTCTAGTATTGTAAAAGTTAGGGTCCATCAAATTTTTTTTTTTTTGTACGTCAAGTCCTCACTCGAAACTTGTGCAAGTCAATTCCATCACCTCAAGAAAAACCCGCAATACAAACCTTGCGTATATTACCGACGTGGCACTGGAAGACGGCATTAAAATTTTGATGGAAACAACCAAACGACATCATATTTGTGAAATTAAAAACAACACAATTTGCTCTAAAGAATAAAACAACACGATTTATCCTTTACCGAAGAAGATGAAGTAGACAACGTGGCCGACCAGATCCGAAGGATCTCAATTCACTGCCTTTTCTTGATCCAAAATTGGTTCGTCTTCTTCGAAACGAAAACAAAAATAGTTCACATAATCAATCAATCTCTTGTTTCCTCAGATGAACTAAACAAAAAAAATTCTTAGATCTAATTTCGATTTCATGTCTAGCAAAACTTCAGGTGTTTCGATCGAGATCTATACGGTTGGTTACTTTCGAGATCATCTGATCGGAACTGTGCGAGTTCTCAAGAGTAGTTTCCTTCCAACCGCCGCTGTCAAAGTTTCGTCGCTCGTTGCGCTTCAGATCCGTCGTTTTACTTCTGAAACTCTGGATGATTTCTTTAAGATGATTCAAGCGAAGATGCGTAGTCGGAGTCGTCGTGGGGGAGGGGGAATAAGAAATCGAGATCTGCGATTAGTTCGTCGGAGAATGGTATGGCTGGTGAAGAAGACTATGGCATTAGCTGTTTACGCCCAAATACCCGACGCCGTGACCCGGCTGCAGAAACTCGTTAAGATGTCAACTACGGGACGGATTCGTTAGGAACATGTTCGAATTGCTCGGACGGAATTCAGACTTCCCGAAGATTTCGAGTACTCGGTGATTCTGAAATACCCACAGTTCTTCAGGCTCATTGATGCCGGCGAAACTCGGGATAGTACATCGAGATTGTGGAGAGAGATCATAATTTATCGTTTTGTGCTATTGAGAGAGTTAGAGAGATTGTCGACGTAGAGGATATTCGATTCTCCTTCATCGTGAATTTTTCTCCTGGGTTCAAAATAGTAAAATATTTCTAAATCGCTGTTTGGAAATGGCAGCTACTTCCTTATTGGTCACCGAAGAAGACTCAAGAACATGTTTTTTTTTTTTTTTTTTTTTTCAACTTTTCTTCTTTTAACTACAGGAGAGCAAAACTTCGTGTTGTTTTAAATTCGACGAATACGACGTCGTTTGGCTGTTTCCGTCAAATTTTTAACACCGCCTTCCACTGCTACGTAGCCAATATGCGGAAGGTTTATATTGCGGGAATTTTGCGAGGTAAAGGGTTTGAATTGCACAACTTTAAGGTGAGGATTTGACGTGCACAAAAAAATAAGTTCGATGGTTTTTTTTGCACAAAACCCTAAAAGTTATGGTAGGGACTTTGCTTATTTACTTTACTATTTATGCCTAACTATTCAATAATGCCCAACGTTTTTATTTGAAGTTTTCTATATGTTTATATAAAGAAGACCATATATATATATATATAAGCATAACAAGTAAGATGCAACAAGAACAAGTCACAACATTGCATACTGTAGATTTATCCAAACAAGGAAAAAAGAAAAACAAACATATTTAAATTCATGTTTATGTGATTGGCTTAAATCATCAAAAGATCATTTTCACAACTTAAATGCTGAATTAAGGAAATTAGTTATGCGTTTGATCTTACTGATGGATTAGTTTATAAGAATTATGTTTTGATTTGAAATTTTTTTTTTTTTTTAACTCATGATAAATCTCAAGTTCAAAGGGTCTAAATCACTAATCCATAGAAGAGGTGCAGTCCATGGATAAACTCTCTTTCCGGATATGCAAATGGGTCGAAAGTAAGAACTCATATTCATATGGGTGTCTAAGGCAATGTGTTTTAGTTTTACATAGCAAATGGATCGAATTTGAAATGTATTGGCGTCTCAATCCCGTCTTCTTTTCACCCCAACATAATTTAAACTTCTTATAAAAGTTTTTCTGATGATTTTTAACATTTATTATAATAATTCTCGTAATTTACGTAAAACTAAAATTAGATATCAATTTTTTTTCTTTTGTTGAACATCCGACATTAGTTAAAAAAATATTAAATATGGAAATTTATTTCATTTTCACCTAATCAAATCAAAATTTTGTAGTTTTGTAATGTACATTTAAATGGAAACTAAACACGGAAAAATTATCAAAATTAGAAGATAGTTGTAAAACATAGTCGGTTTTGGTCTATGGATATATTCAGAAAAAAAAAAAAAACCAATCAGCATTGTTGGGGACAATATCAAATCAAAATAGATACACAGTTTGCAATTTTTTTAAACACAAAATCTCGGACAACATTAAGAACAAAGCAAAACTACTATTTACCATTTACATTGACTCTAGTTCTGCAAGACATCGCTTCATAAACCCTCTTAGCTGAAACGAGTTGTCAAAACGGTGGGAGAAACTAAAGGGTGTCAACTATCAAGCCAACATCTAATGAATCATCGAAAACGAAAAGTAGATGTAGATATAGAATCGTAGATTTTTAAGTTTTTAATTTTTACACTTTCTTTAATTCTAGTTTAAGTTTATATTGTTCAATGTCTCTACCCTTTGTAAGTTTTAAGAAAAATTAATGCATATCTTAAGTAAATGTAGGTGGACCCATAAGAAGATAAAGGGGTCACTTACGCCTAAAACAATTAAAAATAGATTTGTAAGCCTATTATGGTAACTAGGTGAATACCCGTGCGATACGGGGATTTTCTATTATATACTAATGATTCAAACAATTTTCAATTTAGGTAGAAGATAAAATTTGTGAAAAGGTCATCCCTAAAATCTTCGATATTCTTTCCGAACAAAAACTAAACTAAATTTGTCATAAATACTAATTAATTAATTTTTTATAATATAAACCACTCGTCTAAGAATACATGATGCATTATAGACAATATTGCCGGAATTATTAACAACAAATTCAATCTTCTTCCTTATAGATGTCAACACAAAACATTAAATTTAAAATTAGAATAATGTTTATTTTTGCAAAATCAAATCAATTCATGTTTGAGAATACCAAAAAGAAAAGGAGTTTTAAAATAACTACATTTTATATGTTGTCATCTGTTGATATGTTTTTCATTTCTCTATTTGACATATGAACATTAATATAAGCAGATATGATAGATTAAAAACCAATGAGATCAATATGGTTTTGCCACTATAGGGGAGCACTGACGATGTAGGACATAAGAGTATGTCACGAAAAAATTTGTTAACAAATCATATCTTTGTATTTTATAGATAGAAATTTATATTGTTGAACTCATAAAAAAGAATGGTAAAAAAGACATATGTACCTAAAAAAAATGTTTTTTTTCCTAGGAATTACCTTCCCTATCAAGCATCTTGGTTTCTTTTATAATTCATTTTCACCCATCTTGAAATGACCATATTTTTTGTTAACCTATAAAACCTATTTTATGTTCATCGTCTCATAACTTTTAATTTATATATTCCAAACATTTTTACCTCATTTTTTTTTCACGATATCTCTTAAATTTCGAGTTACATGAAGATTTTTAAAAATATAATAGGCGTCATCTATGATAAACCCACATTCATCTAAAAGGTATAGAAAATTAACCAGTGAATGACTTACCTCCATTGCTAATGATTCTGAAAATCTTTTTCTTTTGATATGCCTTCACCAAAGCTCTCCGAGGATATAATAAATGTCTAAAATTTCATATGAGTTTTTCCTCCATGATTTCTACATTTTTTTTTTAATGTTGGTTTTATCTTCGCTATTTATTAATGAAAAACACAAATAACTTTAAAACCACAAAAAAAACTATTTGGAATAGAGAGAATCACCGGATGAGATGTGGAAAATTCAGCTACGTCTATGGATACTAGAAACAATATACATAAATATACATATTGAAAATGTAAGCTAGATCTAGATATCATACCATGTTAGATTTTAATTTCTTCATCTTCTACACTTTCTTGAACTCCACCTTAAACTTCTCATGCCCAACCTCTCTCATCTCTCACTCTTCCTTCTTCATGAATATTTCGTCCTTCTTCATCAACAAAACCTCAGTCTTCTTCCCAATATTCTATTGGTTCAAGCCTTCAACATCATAGGAAAACAAATCTTGATATTACATCATTATATTAATACTATTTTTATAAAAAAACAATAGGGCCAAAGATCAAACCTTGTAAATCATGACTTTACGTATTCTTCTTTGCCGATTGTTCCTCTGCTTTCAACCACAGTAAATTATTTCCTCATCCTAAGGAATAATTAAATGTAAAAGGGAATGTTAAGTATAATGACCATAAACTCAGAGAAGTTTGAAGGTTAAATTTTAAGAGGGAATGTTGAGTGAAACGGCCATAAAAAGTCAGAGAAGTTTGAAGGTCAAAATTTTCAGTGGTACACGTGGAAAATTCTCCTATGCTGATATGGAGATAATTTTTCAACTATGTTGATGACCATACTTAGAGAGTTATTCATATACTTCTATAAGACAATCTTGTATATTTCCACACATATTTTTTTTTTCTTCTTCTTGATATATATTTCCCTTGTTACCTACCTCTTCACTTATATTGCATTCCAATTTTTAAGATCTTGAAAATTTACAACTTCGCCTCTTTGCCTCTCATCACATTTACCATCACATCACTTCTCTATTCCACTTATTATTTTGTTTCTTCATTATTTTTGTAAGAAAATAAATCAAGAAACACAAAAATATTTTAAAATGTTGAATTTATCATATATGATAAACATTTAAAAATTTATGCACTTAAATTAAAATCATTTATTTCACTAAAATGTAACTTAAGTAATACTTAAAGACAATTGAAGACAAAAATATAAAAAGTTTAAAAAGATTTTTTTTATTAATGTTGAACTTATCATATATGATAAACATTTAAAAATTTGTGCACTTAAATTAAAATCATTTATTTCATTAAAATGTAACTTAAGTAATACTAAAAGACAATTGAAATTAAAAATATGAAAAGTTTGAAAAGATTTTGTTTTATTTTTCTAATAAAAAAAATAATTGGACACATGTCACTCTCCTAGATGCTTATGTGTCACCTCCATGGAGAGAGTTGGTCACTCATTATATATATGATGATACTATTCCATGTCTTTTCAATTCTTTTGTAACTACAAATATGTTTTTCACTAGTTTTTTCTTTCGGTGCTTACATTTATCAAGAGAAACCATTTTTTACCATACATTTTTTCCATACTTTTTTAGTTTTGTTTCTTAATAAAAATATTAAAAATTATATTTATACATATATATATATTTTAAATGATTAAATAATATTTAATATAGATTATTCACCAGATTAACTTATTTTTCAAGACATTTTGAATATTATGTCACTAATAATATCTCGCGAAAATTACATAAATTTAGAGATAATGGATGAGATTCGCTTATTGTCAAAATTTCTTCTTTTTAAAAGAAACATGATGCTCATATGTTTGAAATGGAAGAAGACCAAGAAAAAAATACCAACATAACCAATATGTATCACTATAAGTTAAATTACTTCATTACACTTCTAGATTTGATGCTTCAGGAGTTTAACGAACATTTTTACCATTGTAAAGACTGAACTATCTATTCATCATGGCTTCTTCGAGTCCTATTGATGATTTCCGTGAATTTTACAAGTCTGAATTTGGTGAAATTTGTCGATTTCTATCCATATGTTTTCAACTTCATAAAATGCTTATCTCTTAAGCAACAAGTTGGAATTTATACTGACAATGTATGTCATGATAAACGCTTTAAAAATTTGAAAAATCTTGGAGAACTTTTGCATCTCTTAAACAACAACTTAAAATTTACAATGAAAATGTATGTTATGATAAACACTTTAAAATTTTAAACAATCTTGGAGAACTTTCCCATCTTTTAAGCAACAAATTAGAATTTAGATTAATAGTGTACGTCATGATAAACATTTTAAAGATTTTATAGAACTTTTTCATCTCTTAAGCAACAACTTGGAATTTACATTGATAATGTATGTGATGGTAAACATTTTACAAGTCAAATTTTGTGAAATTAGCTAAGTTCTATCCATACGACTTCAATGTTTATCTCTTAAGTAACAAATTGGAATTTACATTGACAATGTGCGTCATGATAAATGTTTTACAAGTCAAATTTTGTGAAATTGGATAAGTTCTATTCTTACGACTTCAACTTCATAAAATGTTTGTCGCTTAAGATACAACTTGGAATTAACATTGACAATGTACATCATGATAACCGCTTAAAAAGTTTGAACAATCTTGGAGAACTTTTTGACCTCTTAAACAACAACTTGAAATTTAGATTGACAATGTACGTCATGATAAACATATTACAAGTCAAATTTGATGAAATTGACTAAATTCTATCCATAAGAGTTCAACTTCATAAAATGTTTATTTCTTAAGTAACAATTTAAAATTTACATTAATAATGTATGTCATGATAAACACTTTACAAGTCACATTTGGTGAAATTAGCTAAGTTCTATCCATAGTTATGTTTGCCACAGAAGAGTAAATCTCCTACTAAAAAAAACTTGTGATGAAGTCTCTAGAAGACATTATAAGGTTGTCTTTCACGGAGATTCTCGATGTTTAAGTCAAAAATTAGAAAAAGAAAGAGATATCATGGAGCTAGGGGTATAAATTGAAAGAGATTATCGGAAAACAAGAGGTAAGGAAAAAATTGACTCAAAGCCAAAAGAAAGGATGGTATAGAGATTGATCTTTCTATTTGTGAGATTTTTCGTGGAAAAGGAGAAAAATAAGAGTTCGGTCGAGAAATACATAAAAGGATATAAACCAAGATAGACTAGGAGTTTGACTCTATCCTTCCTAGTCTCGGAGGAGGGCGTGAAGCAAACTCCAAAGGGACAAAGAGGACGGTGTTGGACCGGAAACCGTTAAAAGGCCAAACCTTTTATATAAGGTCTTTAAAGGTCGGAGGTTTATATGTTTCGGATGAAAAACAACGAAGGTGTTTCAACAAAATCCTATGAGAAAACTTTCTAGTGGAGGACATGGATAGTACACAGAGGAAACTAGTATTCAAAACAAAACAGTGGACAATAAACTAAGACATACAATTGTTTAGAATAAACACGCATCTATGAAAAAAAAAACACAATGGCTTGAGAGAGAAGCTTTGCTCTTTTTTCTTTTGGGTTAAAAAACAACAAAATAATCATGAAAAGATAAACTGTTTCAATTAAAAGAATATATCAACAGCGTTATCATTATATATTGTCTATACTCTCTCCATCCAACAAGAACAAGCTTTTGTTCGAAAACATTGTCCATATATTACAAGGCGCAAACTAACCACGTTTCTAATATACACATAAAAGTCTCCACAAAAGATTTCACCAAACATGTAATCCTATCACAATACAATGGAAGAGCTACAAGAGGCAATGATGGCGAGGTTTGTTCATATCATATATCCATCATGTTGAAGGAGAATTTCGAAAGAAGCTTGGGAATTTGCGATATGATTGGCCCATAAGTCTACAACACATGAATGAAGAAGCATCATATCGATGATTATTAAAGAGGGTAAGGGAAATGCGAATAGGATACCAAATAGGCAAATACCTTTTCATTATCATGGATTTGGCACAATGGAACAGCGAGAAGCTTGAAGTTACGAGGCACGACAAACTGTTGATTTACCGGTAGTCTCACAAGATAAAGCTTTGTGCATTCCTGAACAAAAGATAAGGATATATAGAATCGACCTTCAAGTATATGCACGAATCTTCAGAACTCTTAAGACTTTTATTAGCAATGGTATTTAACCTTTGGGTGTTTCACATTGGGTGGCAAGAAAGGATACATCAAAGTCTCGAAGTTGGGTCTCCACCACATCCCAATGCATTCTCCTACCTACATCAATTTGTTATTACAAAGAGACCATTTTTAAGCCAGCAAAGATCACAATCCATAGTTCCTACCTCCAAACCCGGAGCAACGACGCTTTCTCTAATTGATAGTTTTAATGCTAGCTTGCGTTTCAGACCTTCGGTATCTAGTAGGTTAAGGAGAAACCTATTTTTAGCATTGAGAATTGAAATTTCAGAATTGAGACATAACGAGGGTAAGGAAACCTGATTCTCCAGGTCTTAATCGACCACCAGGAAGCTTGAAGATGGAGTTTCTATATTGAAGAAGCAAAACATGAGGATGCTTGAACAACTCAACCTTGTGTGTCCCAAAATTACATGTTAAGTCAATCCTTTTCAAACCAAATATCAAAATCCCTAATTTTACCATCAACAACAAAAATTACCAGAAGAACAGCTTCAACGCAAGTCCTCAATCCACGAGCAGCGTAACTTGAAGAGAAACAAAAGGCAAGGAACATCTTAGCCACGGACTAATTAACCTCAATAAGAAGAAAACATGATCACATGGAAACGAAGGAAACTGGGATTACTTCGATTTCAATCTGACGATTCGGTCAGAGATAGTCTCGTCCTTGACGCGAAGAGCATCTCGTGAGCCGAAGTAGTAGCTACTAAGCGGGTATAAATCCACCATCAAATCATGAGCGAGATGGTTTCGTCTCGCCGTATTCTCTTGGCTGGTCTCAATATCTAAAGCTCGAGCTTCTTCACCCATTTTTCCCCGGAAAATCTAAAAATAGATAGCTAAGGTGAGCTGGATCGAGTTTAAAATTAAATAACAGAGTGATCACCACGATGACAGAAAATAAGGAAGAAGAGTGAAGAAGCGAAGCGAAGGTGTCGAAGTAGGACTAGTGACACGTTGCAGCTCTAAGAGTTCGTCGGCGCAAAACGGTTCTAATAGCTGACGCCGGCGGGAGAGTGACATGTTATTGAGAAGGGAGAAAGTAAAGTGGAGACTGGAGATCCTTATTGGGCCTCTTATGATATTAGTGGGCCTTCTGTATAAGCAAAAAAACGGCTGTTTAACATGTATAAAGAATCCAGATTTAGAATCACTGTTTCAAATTGGGGTCTTTTGCTTCTTCTTGTTCACTTGAAAACACTGTAAAAAGTTAAAACCTAAAAATTTAAGATGAAGCTCGCAGGTCTGAAATCGATCGAGAACGCACACGGCGATTCGGTTTGGGCGGCGACTTGGGTTCCGGCGACAGATGATCGACCGGCTCTACTTCTGACTGGATCTCTCGACGAGACGGTGAAGTTATGGAGGTCGGACGAGCTGGATCTCGTGAGGACCAATACCGGACACTCCTTAGGAGTAGCAGCTGTGGCGGCGCATCCTTCCGGGATCATTGCAGCATCTTCTTCGCTCGATAGTTTCGTCCGCGTTTTTGATGTTGACACTAACGCCACCATTGCGGTTCTGGAAGCACCTCCTTCCGAGGTCTGGGGAATGCAATTTGAACCTAAGGTAATTGACTGACATCGAATCCTTAGAACTCAGTGACCTTGACTCCGTTTGAGGGTTTTGAAGGATTTAGGCTGTTTTATGTTGGGAGAATTTGATTACTCCAGGGAATTTCACTTCTTCGCTGCGAATATTTCTTTTCCTTTTCTACAAAGTAATGCTCAGAAACTGTTTAGCATCGTTTGAATCTATAGCTCTGATTAGATAGGAACTTGACTGTCATCCACTGTTTTTGGAAAATCAGTAAAGATTATCTTCTGGTTTGTCATAGTGTAAGCATATTAACAGTATTGGTGCTTTGATGAAACATCTTAATTTGGCTAGTCGTTGCTTACTTAATAGATGAATACATGAAGTAGAATCTGTTGATTAGGTCGCAAATTTCTTCTTTTCTTGCCAAATGTGATTCCATATCTAGGTGCATTGGTGAATTGCTTGATTTATTAAGCTGTCAGCTGAAATTTGTCACTGCTGCAACAACTTGAAATCGAACTAGTGAACCACCTATTTTCCCAATGTTAATGCAATGATACCTCTCAGTAACTCATTGATTGAGTTACCTTTCTTGGGCATAGTCTGTTACGAGCATATTACTGTAACTTATCGGGTCTAGATTAACTAACTTTATGTCACGATACTAATCTACTGATTCGGGGTTAGTTTGCAGTGTTTCTTTTAATTGTCTCTAAGTTTTGTATTACACAATTTCAACATCAGTCTGTGTTTCTTCTATGTGCTAACATATTCATTTTTATGTTCCAAGGGTACAATCCTTGCTGTAGCAGGTGGAAGTAGTGCCTCGGTCAAGCTTTGGGACACTGCAAGCTGGAGACTAGTCACAACTCTATCAATCCCACGTCCAGAAGCACCTAAACCTTCAGACAAAACCAGCAGCAAGAAATTTGTTCTCTCGGTGGCTTGGTCTCCCAACGGAAAACGACTTGCATGTGGTTCAATGGATGGCACAATCTGTATCTTTGATGTTGATCGCTCAAAGCTTCTTCATCAGCTAGAAGGTCACAACATGCCTGTAAGGTCCCTTGTGTTCTCCCCTGTAGACCCGAGAATCCTCTTCTCTGGATCAGATGATGGGCATGTGAACATGCACGACGCAGAAGGGAAAACGCTTGTTGGGTCAATGTCAGGGCACACGAGCTGGGTGCTGAGCGTTGATGCTAGCCCAGATGGTGGAGCTATAGCGACTGGCTCGAGTGATAGAACGGTGAAGCTATGGGATCTTAAGATGAGAGCGGCTATTCAGACGATGAGCAACCACAATGATCAGGTATGGTCTGTGGCGTTTAGACCACCAGGTGGAACCGGTGTCCGAGCTGGACGTCTCGCTAGTGTCTCTGATGACAAGAGTGTATCGCTCTATGATTATTCATGAAAAATCTTTAATATTTCTTTTTTGCATAAAATTCTGCAAGACGTATCTACTTTTTTCCCTGGATTCTCTTTGTACACTAGTAGTAATCATTTGCAAACAGGTTTCTGTTGGTTTAAGATTTTGACTTGTGACTTAGATAAATCGTTCACATAACGAGAAAATGGTTCAAACTTTGCGTTAGCACTTATTGGAAAACTGAAAAACAAATAAAGATCACAGAAAGAGGAGCAGTTGAAGAGTACACACACAAACGTCTACAAGTTTTACCCAAAAATAAAGGACAAATACAGCTAAATGTCTTATGACCTAGGTGTTTTACTTCCTAAGTACCCCTTGAGGACATCCATGACAGCTCCGAAATCTGCTTTCACTTCAACAGGAGGATTGGAGAATCTGCAAGCCATGTCAGGGATGGCTTTTGAGTGATAGTCTATCTTAGACTGAGTAAACTTCAACCCATGAGCAGTACTCACAACCACTGTTCGATCGGTTGGTGCAATCACTCCTTGGTTCCTTAGCTTGTTCAGTGCTGTTAGAGCCACACCTGTATGTGGACAGATAAACATTCCGGTCGAATCAGCTTGAGCCATTGCATCCATCAGCTCTTCCTCCGTGGCTTCTTCTACAATACCATTGCACTTCTTGAGGGCGTACACAGCTCTATCTATGGAGACTGGGTCACCAATCTGAATCGCAGAGGCGAAAGTTGTACTTGCAGTCATCGGCTTGAAGTCCTTCCAACCAGACTTGTAGTGCAAGTAAAGAGGATTGGCGTTGGCTGCTTGTGCACAGACCATCCTCGGGATCCTATCGACGAGTCCCAGTTCTTGGCACATCTTGAATCCTTTATAAAAGGCATAGATGTTTCCGAGATTGCCTCCAGGAACAATCACCCAATCTGGGACTTCCCAATCAAACTGCTGCAGAATCTCTATGGCTGCTGTTTTTTGCCCTTCAAGCCTCAAACTATTTAACGAATTGGCTAAGTAAATCGGCAATTCCGCAGTTATCTCTCTGATCAGCTTCATACATCCATCAAAATCAGTGTCAATGCTCAGAACAAACGCACCGTTGGCTATGGGCTGAACCAGCTGAGCCATTGAGATCTTGTTTGCCGGTAGGAACACAATGGATGGGATTCCAGCGGAGGCGCAGTAAGCAGAGAGTGCAGCGGAAGTGTCTCCGGTGGAAGCACATCCGACACCGACCACAGGTCGTTTCATCTTTCTAAGGCGGTTAACTTGGCTGACCAAAACGGTCATTCCAAGATCCTTGAAACTTCCGGTATGGCTAATCCCACAGTGTTTTACCCACAGATCGTTCATTCCGTGAAACTGTTTGCCAAACCTCTCCGCCCAGAACAGATTTGAGTTTCCTTCGAAGGCCGAAACGATGTCGTCGTCATCGATCTCGGGAAGAACCCACTCCTTCTTCGACCATACGCCCGATCCATACGGCCAAGTGCTTTTTCCGACTCGCGAATCGAAGAGATCTCGCCAGTAGGCGCCGTCGAATCGCTTCAAAGCCTCCATATCGTGCTCTACATCAAGCAGACCGCCAGAGCGGCTGCGGTACACGATCTCGTCGAGAGAGTAATGCTCGGTGGACCCAGGCGGCGCATTGAAAGGAACATACCTAGCTGAAAACGGATTCACACCGGTGGAACGAATTTTACGAGCTTCATCCTTAATGTCATCCTCAGTACGGCGAGGCTTGACGGCAGTCTCGATCGGAGTGGTGTTGTTGTTTCCATTAGCGGAGGAGGTACAGGAGACGACAACGGGGCGGTAGCGAAGGAGAGAGGCCGACGGGCGGCGGCGGATGGAGTCTTGTTTAGGGTTGAGGGATGACACAGAGGCATTGAAGAGACAAGAGGAAGCCATTTTTAGAGATAGAAAGAGAGAATGAGAAGTGAGATGCGGCTGAGGATTTTGAGGAGACACGGGTGAGAGAGAAAGAGAAGATTAAATGATAATCGAAATGTACTAAACCGGAAATGTATTCGGTTTAGGCTTTTAGGTTTATACTTGAATGACGCAAAGAGAGATCTTTTTAGGGGGCGTATATTATATAGGATTAGATTAGATTAGATTAGATACATCTGACACAAATTAACAAAAAGGTGCAACTTTTTTTCGACAAAACAATGAGGTTTAGTTGAGAAGGAAAAGAAAAAGTGGGAACGTATTAGATTTTAGAGAACCAGGTTCAGGTTTAAAATAACAACGCGTGGACCAACTGATCTATTATTTAATGATAGTTTACAATTTGGATGTTTGTGAACTGTAAACGACAAAAAAAGGGAACACGATCATCATCATCCGGTTACATATGCTAAACCGGTCGTGATATTATAATTTAAACCGCACTAATTGTCCATTTTAGGCTGGAGAAACGAGACCAAGACTACTAAAACCGTAGTGACAAAAGAAGTGCGCCGCATGGAAATTGACAAGCTACATTTGATTTAGAAATCTCGAAATTGACATGAGAATTCACCTACTACCCAGTATTTGTTCAAATTGAAAATCTTTTAGATACAAATCTCTCTGAACCAGGTAGTATATATAGATATGTGTCTGTATTATTGATTGTTAGAGAATCGTAATTATAACGAGAAAGCAAGAAGGGATTATATATGAAACATGAACTCACTCAACTCAACTCCTGTAAAACTACACTAGAGAGAAAACATGTCAAGTCATTGCTTAAAGCAATAAAATATCTCTATACATTGACTAGGAGAGATCCCAGAGGAGGACTAAACGGGAGGTATGTTTGAGAAGGAGAAACCTTGGTATCCTTTGTAAGCATAATACGCAATCCGCGTATAGTAAAACCCGGGTATAAACAGAAGACATCCAAGTACCATGAAGAAAATCCCTGTTTTCCACCATCAAAACAAAAAAAAAACACAGAAATGAATCATCATCACCTACTAAGCTGATACCCAAATCAAATCAAGAATTGAGAAGCAAGTAGTTCTTGCATTAAGGAGGAAGCAAAAACTTAAATCAAGTTTAGTATTGATGGAGATGGTTTCTAAAAGGATTGAGTTGGAGATGTGTGAAATGCATCAATGACGATGCAGAGGTACAAGCCCAGTGGAAGAAGAGCCAACTTAACTAATTTTAAGCAATCTCGTGTCTATGAAACAAGCAGAGATTGATATAAGCACTTCTCTATTAGAAAGATTTCTCTAAGTATTCTCTCTATTTATCCAAATGTCTCAATAACAGAAAGCAGAAGGCCAAATCGAAACCAAGTTAGACAGCATCGTAGCTGACCGGAGCAGTTTCAAGCTTTCTATCAGCTTAATCACCTAAATTCTGATATAAATATCCTGAATTCGATTATTACTTTCTAAATAGAAACCTATACAAATACAAACACAAAAAGAGTCGCAGAGATTCTCTCACGAATTCTGTTTTAAGTGTAAGGAAGAATTAGTAAGAAATCGCACCGTGGCCTCGATCACCGCCGACTCGATTGTACGCCATGAAGAAGCCGGAGACAATTCCTAGGGTTCCGAATACGAGTAAAGCGACCGCTAGTGCGATCTCCTTCACCGGCGGTCGGTTATTGACGGTGTATGAAGTCTCAATCATGATGTCCTCGTCCGATATCGAGAACGCATGGTCGACGTACGCCATTTACACAGCTCCGGATCAAGATCAATGAGAACAGATCGCTCCGATCTAGAAGAAACGTGAAAGATGTCGAATTAGCGTGAAATGCGGAAGATCTAAGAAGCTCGAGAAATTAAAATTGAACTGTTTGGATTTAGGTTTTCAGGAGTTATGAAACGGGGACAGTTCGGTGCAATTTCTCTGTCGTGAAATCTACTCAACTGCCGGATCTATTATCTAGATGCAAACTACGTGTCGTTTGATCCCTTTATAAACGGCAAAACGTGCGTGTTTATTTTCATGAGACTTCAAAGTGAATTCTGATGTGAAAATGTTCTCTTTGGTTCAACCTCTCAAGAGTAGAAGATACAAAATGCTTAAATACAACTCAAACCAAACTGATGGTTGAGCGATATCATATTAACCTAACTCTGAACTAAAGGTAAACCAGAAAATACTCTCTAATATTCGAGAGATTCAGGTCAAGAAACCAAACCCAACCACATAGATCAGAGAGATTTGAGGGGAGGATAGAGTTTCCAGAGAGCAACAGTCGTATCTTCAGACGCAGAAGCCATCAGCTCACAGTCTGGAGAGTAGGACACAGCGTTGCACTACAAAATAACCACATGAAAGCATCAAATACAAAGATTCACAACAATAATTATACAAGAGTCTGAGAAATATTCAAATACCGTTGCACGGTGGTACTTTAGCATCGCTAGAGCACTTCCTTTCCGGTAATTGTAGACCCTTACTCTGTTTCCCATATACGAAACGAGAAAATGAGAAAATCAATCTCTAGTTTTGATCTTGAATTAGGAAAACATGAACCAGATCATCAAACTGAGTTTAGAGCTAAAGAAGCCAAATCTCGATGCTAAGAAAATCAGTGTGGATGCTAACCTATGGTCCCAACCAGCCGTTGCTGCAATTTTCCCATCTGGTCGGATTGAGGTGCCAGATACGCCAGGCCTTTCCAAAATAATCTCTTTCCTCAATGTACAAGAACCCTAATAAACCCCATATAACGAAAATTAATGGAATCAGCATCAGACTATAGCTTTACAGCGAATCACCAAATGTGGCAGATGTTCAAACTTACAGTTGAATGGTTGAAATTATACATGACAATTTTGTTATCTGCCCCTCCTGAGATACCTCCATCACATGATGATGCAACGCAAAGACTTACAACTGACAAAAATATATAATGTGGGAAATTCAATGAGCAAGAACAAAAATTTGGATAGGATACAGAGAGGAAGGGAACAAGACCTGGCTCCGAATGAAACTTCACACTTGTCAGAGGGATTTTAGCATTGCGTATATCCCAAAGCAGCATCGACCCATTTTCATACCCAGCTAAGACATGTAGGAAACCCTGTGACTCAGGAGGGCAAAATAATTGAACAGCCATACACATTCCTGCAGATGACACAATTTACCACCTTGATGAGAGTGTTATTCAAAGTTTAATGTTAACAGAAAATGTTCATCACATAAAGAACAGCACGAGCTTACCTCTTTCTTTGGTAGAAGCATTTGGTGATTCGTCAGGGCTAGATTGAGGAAGTTGTATGATCTTATCTCCAGTATTCAGATCCCATATCTCTACCTGTATGGAGAGACCAAATCAGAAGGATGCGAAGAGGAAACTGAAAACTAAAAAAGTCACAAGAAACAATTCTATGGATTTTTGTTATATGGTTTTATAGTTACCTCAGTAGGTTGCTCCCCTGCAACTGCTACATAAGTGGAACCTTCAGCATGATCTCCATCTGTTATTAACAAGAAGAAGATAAACACTTATCACACAAATTGGAAGAAAGAAAGCTTCCTCAGATTCATAGAGAGCAACTTATGATCTGATAATTTGAACACTGGAAAATTGCAAGATTGTTCAAACCGAAACCATGATCAAGTAAAACATACCCTGAGGCAAACCAGAATCTTTTACAGATCCTTCACTATCATCCGTACATTGAACATTGCCTGTGTCTCCAGCGTCCTGCTCATCACAATCCTTTGGGTGGCTTTCAGCATCTTTTAGAGAAGTCTTAGGCTTCTTAACAAGAGAGAACTTGCAAAAATGATAGGCGCTTGTACTGAATTTTAGTACTGGGTCTCTGCCAAGCATGTCAAGTAAAAAATAAGAACAAGGCCATGACGAGAAGCAGTGGTTATAGTTTGATAGCAAAAAATGCATAAAACAAGTAGAAAAGAGGACCTTGATAGACCACCCTCTTCAATATCCCAACTCTTGACAGTTCCATCTCTTGCCTGACTATGTAGCCATAATAGTAAGCAGTTCAGAAATTCCGGAGATAGATATCATAATGAAGTGAGATTGGTTAAGTTTACCTGATAATCTTGTTTTCTCCTAACCACGGACTAGCTGCAACAGCTAAAACCCCATTTGCTCTACTATGAGCCCTACAAACCGGAAAAGAAACAGTGAGAGGTAGCTCATTATGAAACAAAGAAAAAAAACAAGGAATTTAAAATCGAAACTACTAACCAGGCAGTGGAAAGTGTACGGTGCTGAATGGTATCCCAAATCCTTAACTCTCCATCAGCGGAACTGGAGAAATAAATCTTCAATTTTGCACTAAATTATCAAAATAACACAATACAGGACTCGGAATATCGAAATTCTCACAAGTGAATGAATTTACCCAGTGAAAAGCAGAGACTTAGATGGATGGAAAGAAACGTCCATAACCGAGTGACGGTGTCCTCTAAGAACAGCCACCGGATCAGGCGGCGGTCTCTTGCTCATCTCACAAAACCAATTATCCACACAGTCTCAGGCTTTGACAGCAGAAACACCGGGAAAGAAGACCCGAGGTTGATACAATTCCACTAACCCGAGAACGTAGGAAATCAAACTAAAGAAACAATTGGTAAGAATTTCGAGATAAAAATTACGACACTGATTGATCCAGAAGAAACCAGAACCAGTTTCCGCGAGAATAGCTCAAATCAAAATTTCGAGAACTGAAATCCAATTGTTTGTATCATGAGTTACGGAGATTAGACGGATTGTCTTGCCGGCGTCCGGCTCGGTAGATGGAAAACTACGCCTCGTTTTATTTCAAATTCTTTGTCCAGAAAACGACAGAACGTGCGTATTTATTTCACGAAACCTGGAAAAAAAACTACAAACTGGTTAAACGAGTATAATATCCGTTTGAAAAATAACAATATCCGAGTGTCCAAACAGGCTAACTCTAGAGCTCTTACGTGATTACTGTGTGGCCAAAGGCTATTCTCTGAGATCCGAGGAAATGGCTCCGAGATCCGATTCGCAGACCCTAGCCACCGGCTCCGCCATGTCAGACACGTCTGGTGAATCCTCGATCGATCCGATATTCCACATTCTCCGAATCATTCCTTTCTCCTTCCTCCGGCCGCCGCGTCTCCGTCTCAAGCTCCCTTCGTTCACGCTTCCGTCGCCAACGACTGTGTTCGCGCTAATTCTCCTCACTTACTTCCTGGTCGTCTCCGGCTTCATCTACGACGTGATCGTCGAGCCTCCAGGTATCGGATCGACTCAGGACCCTATCACCGGGTCAATACGGCCCGTAGTGTTTATGTCGGGTCGGGTGAATGGTCAGTACATAATTGAAGGTCTTTCTTCGGGATTCATGTTCGTGCTCGGTGGGATGGGGATCATCATGCTGGATCTGGCACTCGATAAGAATCGAGCTAAGAGCGTCAAAATATCCTATGCGATGGCTGGAATCTCCTCCATTGTGTTCGCTTATGTCACGAGTATGCTTTTCATCCGCATTAAGATCCCCGGTTATCTCCATTAGATTTTAGTTCACTTTCACTTCATCCTGTGACTGGATCTCGAGTTTAAGATCGATCATCGGAGCGTGTGTTTCTGTTTCTAAGCTTAAGCTTTGCTGACTCAAACCAGATTGTACTTGGATAATGAGAATTTCAGCTTTTAGCGTTAACCTCTCGACAATGATGTTCATAAATCTGCACTCTGCGTTGCTTTGATTGTTCAATCTCGTCGTTTAAACTTGCGTTGCAAAAAGATAATGTGAAGTTTTCTATTACAGTTATATACACCACACCACAAACAATAAAGTAGAGATTTTTTAAGCTGAGTTTGCAATTTCTTGTGTCAAATCTGCTTCAAACTTGAGATACAAAAATCTTGTAAACGATTGATAGAGAGAAAGAGTATGTAATTGTTGAGGAATAAGAATCAGGAAGGATGGTAATAGAGCTTATGGAAAAGGACAGAATTTTATATTTAGTTTTAATTACATGATTTACAATAATAAGTTTGAAATAAGAATGCTATGTATTTATATAATCTTTATACATATAGTGGTTATGAGTTAAGTAAATGGTTGGATAGGTTGAGTTGTTTATCTGCCTAATGATGTGCTTTTCCTTGCTCTCTGCTTTATACTTCATCTGCTGAAATAGGTTCTTGGAGAAAAGAGACGCCGAGGTGAACACATGACAGGAAACCTGGTCGAAGCTAAGATATCAACGGGACGATAGTCAGGCATGATGAGCCCTTCTCTCTCTTCACTGGTCCAATCCCTTGATCTGCCATTGAAAGTCCCATACTTGACCAGTTTACGAAATCCCCACGACTTCTTCTTTGTCAATGTGTTCACCAGTTTACCACTCATCTTCTGGCTCAGATACTCTCTCACCGCCTGCAAACTCTGTTCCACAACCTCGATGGGTGGGGAAACGAGTGGGTTTCCTTCTGCGCTTAGCTTCCTCAACCGACTCATGCAACCCATGGAGTCTGGCAAGACTGTAATCTTGTTGTAGCTGATATCGAGCTCGAGGAGGTTCATGAGAAGACCGATGGAAGATGGGAGAGCAGAAAGATACTGAAAGTTCTGGCTGACGTTGAGGATCTCGAGGTTGATGAGATTCTCCAGGTCTTCAGGGAGGACCATAAGGCAATTGAGACGAGCATCGAGGACACGAAGGGAAGTGAGGTAGGTGATGGAGGTTGGTAGGCTAACGAGCTTGTTAGAGTTGACACAGAGCTTCCTTAGATTGGTTAGTTCTAAACCTATGGAGTCTGGTAATCTAGTCAGTTCGTTGAAGTTGGCGTTAAGTTCTTCGAGTGACCTGGGAAATTCCAAAACGAAAGAATCAATATTGGTTTGTTTATGCGAGAGGAGTTGTGAATGGGGGTGAACCTGCAATTTTGAATAGTTTTGGGGAGGAAAACGAGAAAGTTGCCGGAGACATTGAGGGTCTTGAGTTTAGAGAGACAACCAATGGAGTTTGGAAGAGCTTTGATCTGGTTTGAGTGAATATCTAATGCTACCAAGTTCAACAGCCTCGCTGTTAGAGATTCTGGTATGTTCTGTTATCATTCATAAGATCAGAACATTATCAGAAACCAATATTTATATATGTATTGATGTGTGTGTGTATTATAGATATTGATATAAACCTGGATATGATTGTTAGAGAGGTCAAGCTTGCAAATATTAGCCAAACTGGGGGAAGGATTTGGGAGAGATTGCAATGCCATACCGCTCAAATTCACAACCTCTAGTCTCTCTTTCTCATCATCTTTAATATTATTGTATGATTTCGTCATGTCCATTGTCATCATGTGATCGTTTTGACCATGTAGTTGATGATAATGATGTGCCTCCTCGCATATCATCGTTTATGTGTATGGATGTGTTTATAACTTTGTATGAGTTTCTGGAGGGAGAAGATGGTATGGTGTGGAATGAGAGTGTGATCCTTCTATTTATAATGCCAAACACATATACGTATACTTGTGTGTGTATGTATATACAAAGGGTGTTTATGGACGAGAATTTTAAGGAAACTAATAGTTTTTGGAAATTTGATTACTTGAGATTAAGGGAATAAAAGGGTGATCAAGGGAGGTGATTATTTAAAGGAGAGAGAGTTAAGCGTCGCCAAGTTTTTCTTAACCATGTCCCTGATCAAATAAATGGTAAAGCTATCCGCAAATCACTTAGAAGTCGGGAAAAAATAAAAACTGTATCATAATTTAAAAATATATTTTGTCCAAAATGAAATATTATTTAGTGTAGAAAAGAAAAATCACAATAAATGTTGAGAGGACAAAATGAAATAATACTGTAGAACATCACAATAACTATTGAGAATAATATATTTACACTTGTAGTTAGTACATATAATATTATTGAAGAGACTTTAGAGAAAAAGGAACACAAGATGTTGAGTAAAACTTCTTTATGTTATGTTATCCAAAATTTTCAAACCAAACGGAACATATCTGACCAAAATAATAATTGGTTCGATTTCAAACCAATTTCTTAATAAACCGAATATCAAATGTACCACAGCAAACCGAATTACCCAATGTTGGCTGAAATAAAACGATCAATGGTTTCTTTACAAACCGAACCAATCTTAAAGCCCACATATAGAAACTCGTGGGTCAGTTACCTGAAAAACTAACTCTGATTTAACTTTGCAAAACATTGAGATAAATAGGTTCCTAATAGAAAAAGCAAATCACAACATGTATATAGAGAGGAACATATGTGGTCTATATTTCAGAAAAACAAACCCTAATTAGACCCTTTCTCAAAAGACTCCAACAATGTCCACTCAATTGGGAAAAATCAGCTTCGTCTGTCTTTCTCGTCTTGCTTCTAGTGATAGCTTCACAGGCCCGTGATCACAGCCCACTCTTCGGTAGAGATCGTTTGGAGAAAGTTGAGGCTAATAACCTAATCGACAAAGATATCGAATTGACATACTTTGGTTACTTACATGCTACGCTTCTAAACAAATACGAAACTGAATGGCTATGGAGTTTTACTTTCCTTTTGTTTCTTTGTTGTCTCTGTTTATTGTTTACTAAATTATCATTCAGAAGGTGCTCTATTAGGTTTTCTAGATTTCTCTGATAATACTCGAGATTATTTTTGTTTTATTATCTTTTGATTATTTAATCAATGTAGCTTTTTAACTTGATTATGATTCGTGCTATATGATTTTTTGGAACTATAGCAATGTATTCTTGAGATGTTGATATATACAAAGAAAACCCTAATATCCAACTACTAAATACTTTAAACTGCTATCATATTACTATTATTTAAATGATTTTAGTATTAGAGAAAGTAAATAAATTATTTAACTATGGTCTTGAAAATTATACATAATAATTGTATATTGATAGTAAATAAACTTAAACTTATGCTTAGGAGTCATCTAAGTTGTTTTAGACAAATCTAATTCCTTACCACTGCGGTAAATAATATACAGCTTTAATAGCCATCAATTAACAAAAGTGGTACTTCTTAGAAAATGCCTATGTGTAAATCTTTCATAAGTATTATGGTGGGATTAGCACTCCGGATCAATAGTTTGATAATAATTGAGATTCGGTTCCTACTGATCTTTCCCTAATTACGGATTAGGTCATAAGTCCCTTCAATAGGATTAGAACCCTTGGCCTAGACGACCGAGAGATACCTCGGTAAAAGATAGTCGGATTTTAGTGTCCGAAGCGGGGGTATAAATTACTTCTTCTAAAGCCGAAGTCTAAACTCGGACAGAATAAGATCAAATCTTATCACAGATTCCATGATTTCGGAAAAATAGAAATATTAGCCCATGGACTTAGATAACCGACTACAAAGATATATAAATACGTACCGCCCTTCACTAAAATCGATATTCAGAATCGGGGAGAAGAATTACTAGCAAACGTAGGTTTAATACTTCTCTTTGATAAATTTAACTCGGCATTCCGAGTTAACACCCTTGTAACCGATATCAATAATAATATTTCTTTCCGAGTTGAACCCAGTATCAACAATAAGCAAGGGTCACATATCTGATTTATTTTCACCCCCTCATTAGAAAGCCCAATCCAACGGTAATCAGGATTAGTAAGGGCACACTTGCATCGGAAAAGTTTCCAAATATCGATTAGATTTGCCTTTTCCCTTAAAAAATCCGGAATTCTAGAGACCCACGGTTTACATGACCAACGTCCATCTTCTTTCTCTCCTTCCACACGAACTCGCGGCTTAGATTCACCAAGTGGCCATCAAATTGATCACATGGAGCAATGATTCACCTTATACATGCATACACATACAAGGCTTGATCGTATCATTTTTCTACTCCTTCTCGAATTAGAGAAAGCCCTTCATCGAGTTCACCTTGATGGAAGAAAGGGCCAACGCCTTTCAGGTAGATCGCCGACGCATTCCGATGAACACAACACTTAAAATAAAAAATGGCAACAACTTATGTGGTAATACCGGGCTCACATAATCGCACGGCTTGGAGGTCAAATCATTGGTAAAATAAATCTTCATTCATCATATTACTTAAGGTCCGAAAAGTAGCTTTTGCGCGACATAGATCTCTGAATGAGTTGTTCACGACCTTAAAGAGACGGCTTCTTCTAGCTCCGGTGGAAGTGAGAAGAGTGGAAACGGTCATTTTCCTTGCAATCCTAGACTGTTCAATGGCATTCTCCGACGAACTCTCCGGTTTGAGGATGAGCCGGAACCCATGGTAAATTTCATTTCGATTTAGGAACCATTCTAGGGGAAGAGAGACTGTTCATTTTCTCTCTATCTCTCTCCACTTAAACCACTCTACAAGTTTTTTTCCCATCACATCCCACATACCTAAAAGTTTTACTATTTGGCTTTGAAAACTGTTTAAAATCACATTTACTTATTATTATTCTTATTTTGATGATTAAATGTCTGGATTATTTTAGTCTATGTAATCTAAGATTATATAGTTGTTCATAATAGGTAATAATAGAAAAAAAATATATATTAATCTTATTTAACTTATTTAACTCTTTGGCAGAATATACAAATATTTGTTAAGAAGCTATATATACAAAAGAAACTTAGTGAATCGAACAAACAAACCTAAAAGAACAAAAAAAACAAATACTAACAAAGCAGGTAGCCTCAATCTCTTAGATCTAACAATTTAAGTCGTGTCTTTATGATTAAGAAAACTTTACGAAGAAAATCATCGACAAAACGAGAAAGAAATCAACAATCTCTAATCAAATTATATTTAAATTTCATATTTACGTAAAAAAAATGTTTTTTTAATTTATGTGCGTTACAATTTTTTTTCTAATGTGAGGGTATTAAATTAAACCATCCTACCATCCATAAGGATTGTTTTTTTCGATGATGTACGTTACGACTTTTCTCTTGGGTTCACCAGATAGTGGTAGGGTTTTAGATTAATTCATCTTGACGCGTGAGTACATATTTTACTTTTATGCTCCTATGCGTTACGATTTAAGTATAAGGATTTGTCTTACGCTAATGTGCATTGTGATTTTCCCATTTGGTTCGCTAGAAAGTTGTAGGGTCTCGAATTTTATCATCTAAATGTGTAAGAATAAAATTGCTCTTACGTTCCTGTGCATTACGACTTTCACTTGGGTTCACCAGGTAGTGGTAGAGTTTTAGCTTATTTTACTTAAAATGACTACGTATATAAGACGAAAGAATATATAATGAAGACAGGAACAAAACTTGGAGAATATTAAGAAGCTAGTGAAAGAGAATGAAAAATAACGAAGAAGCATAAGACACCGCAAAAAAGTACAAATATGAGGAAAAATACGAAGAAAAAGAAGAATAAGAACAAAAGATATAAGAAACCGGAGAAGAATACATACAAAGAGAAGAAATCATTCTTATTAAAATCTATACAAATTAAGCTAGCAAGTTCTTTTTTTATGTTTGCTTTTCAATGAAAAAAGTCGATATCCTCTAAAGTACATAATACGTATCTGAGAAGAAAAAGTCGGAGAAGATCCTGACTTCAGAGTCACCAAGCATGACTATCAAATATATTTTATGCGTGGGAATGGGATTCATCAACTTGGTTACGTAGATGATGATATTTCTTTTGTTTTACCAAAATCTGAGATATCTTTAATCAGATTCCACATGCGAGATATGCTATTTGTGAGTTATAATGTTAAGAGTTTTTCTTTCCGCTGGATGATTTTCGTGATTAAGGTTCAAGATTAATCTTTAATTTTCTTAGTATAGGAACTAGGGTTTAGATTTCTCCACATGTAAGCATTTTAGATATCGTGTACTTTATATTGATGTGTTTGAATTTATATAGGAGGGGTTATGGTTTAGAATTCTCCACAAAACAAGTATTGTAGTTATCTTGTACTCTATCTTAATGTGCTTGTATTTATAAAGGAGGGGTTAGGGTTTAAATTCATTCATCGATAAGTACTTTAGCGATCATGTATTATTTATTAATGTGCTTGGGTTTATAATGAAGGGGTTAAAGTTTAGGACTCTTCACATATAAATGGTTTACCTATCATGTACTTTATATTAATATGTTTGGATTTATAAACGAGAGGTTAGGGTTTAGAATCCTCTACAAATAAGTATTTTAATTATCGTGTATTGTATTGTATATTATAAAGGAGAGATTATAGTTCAGATTGCTCCACAGGTAAGCATTTTAGCTATTGTGTATTTTATATTGATTTTATTGGATTTTAAAGGAGGGGTTAGGATTTAAAAGGAGGGTTTATGGTTTAGAATCCTCCAAAAATAAGTATTTTAGTTATCATGTATTGTATATTAATGTGATTGAGCTTATAAAAGAGCGATTAGGGTTTACATTCCTTCATATATTAATTAAGTACTCTAGTTATCACGTATTGTTTATTGATGTGCTTAAATTTATAAAGGAGGGGTTAGGATTTAGCATTCTCCACTGTTAAGTTCAAGTTATCAAGCTTATCATTCGGGGGAATGGAATCGGTTCATATTGTGGGATGCACGTTCTCTTCAAAATATAAAAATTCTCTGTCTTTTTATTTATTATCTTGCGAAGCGAGTGATTTTTCTTGGGAGTGATACCCTACCTATAAATTATTAGAGATGAAGACTTTGCTTTTTATTAAAATCACTAAATCACGTATTTCAAATTGCTGCTCGGAGATAGATGAGTTGTTGGATCGAGGTCAGGTTATCTCGTTTTTCCCCTGTGTACTGACTCAATCAACCTATCTGCCTACAAAGGCTCTCCATTCTATACCCCTAGCCAGCCTTGGCCTAGAGCAATGGAGAGGACTGTTCGTCTAGTAGTTGAGTCATTGAATAATATATAAGACAAAATAGTTAACATTGCATGATCAGTACTAAAACATCGATAACAAAAAGGTGCACTGTGAACTAAATATTTGAAATATAACCGATATGTGATATTAAGATACACGACAATGTTTTTGTATTAATATAAAGAAATCATCATATACTACATGCAATGTACGTAATCAAAAGTCAATATTTTGGTTAAATGTAGATATAAAAAATAAAATTATATATTCAAAGATCTTTATGGCGCAGAGAGCGGAAACAAGGTACCTAGTTGAGAGTAATATGTTTGGTAAAGCTTTTGTTATAATTGGTTAGAGTCAGAGGTTAATAAGTATCATAAGGAGACATTGGCTGAGATACCATTATGAAAAAGAAAAAAAAGTTTGTGTAGCCTCAACAAATCCCACATACCCTCCTCTCATTAATGAAAACATGTTTTTCGATTTTGCCCTCGAGTGGGCCCTTTCTGTTATTGGTTTGAGATCTCTATTGGTTATTTTGGTTCTGGTTAAATTAAAAAAAATATTAATTAAACAAAAAAAAAAAGAAATCTCAGAACCGATAGTTTCCCTCCCGTCGGTTTGGCCATCCCCGGAGACTGTCGCCGGCATAGACCATCAAATCGCCGCCAATGACCAACAAATCGCCCCTGCCGCGTCGCCTCAGCTGCATTGAGCTCATAAATCCAGGTATGTGGGCACTTCATTGCCTTTAATTTGGGATTTAGGAATTGGAATTGAAGAATTGATGGATTGGGTTTTGGTGAGACGTTTTGGTGCACATTGGTGTTTCAGTCACTGTTTTTGGTCGATTAGGACCGTAAATTGTTATCATATGTCGAATTGTAGTGTATTGTAAGTAGATTTGAACCCAGAACAGATCGAAACTGAGAATCTGCGATTGAAAAACTAGGGATAACTAGAATAACTTAAAATACTGTTAAATGTAGATAACTAGGAAAACTTGGTAATTCTGAGAACTATGATTTATTTACAAAAAATGGGGAAACTAGTATAACTAGGGTAATACTATAAAGAAGTAATGTAAAACTGAGAACAACTAGTGTAATACTATGTACAAGTATGATTGTTTATTGAGTTATTTGGTACTTTTTTGGCAGGGTAGAATGAGCAACAACGTCTGCATTCATTTTCAATGTAAGGAGCGCGTTTCTTGTATAGTTTTGAAGACATCAGTAAATGAGATAACTGTGGAGATGGTAAAATCTATTATTTACAAGAAGCTTGCGCTAGATGAAAGCAAGGTTACATTGAAATTGAGTTACTTGCCTTTGGTATTTGGATGTGAGGAACGGTCGAAAATTGATGAGGATGAGGAACTTGTTGGTTATCTAATGACCTTTGATAATATGAACCGTAGAAGCATGTTGTGTGTGGAGGTAATGACTACACCAGAGCTGCCCGAGCAACAGTTGAGAGCGGAGAAAAGTTCTTTTGGTATGAATTTTGAGTTGCGGCGAGATGACGATGAAATTGTAGAAATAGAACCTAATGCTATTACCTTGTACGTAGATACTGGCCAAGCAAAAGAACCTGATGGGATATAGAAGGAGAATGTTGATGTTGATGATACATTAAATGATGATAATGGCATGGATACATCGGGTATGCGTGCTGATCATTTTGAGGAACCACCTTCTGTTGAAGCAAGTTAATTTGTTGCGCCATGGGAAGACGGGTTGGGTGTGTATGTGGGTCAAGAATTTCCGACTAAGAAGGCTGTCATTGAGTTGGTTGATAGAGGTGCCTTTCTTAAATATTTTGGGTATGTTATACCACATTCTGATACTACTCGTTGGGTGGTTAAATTTTCAATAACAAGATATAAATGGGGTTTACGAGCAGCAGTGGTTCCAAACACGAAGATTTTCTTTAATTGAACGTACACGAATATGCACACATGTAACCGAGCTGAACAGAGTACATGTAGTAGTAAGAGGAGAGGGTCAGCACAACTAGTTGCATCTTATTTGCGTAATGAATATCCCGGGAAGATCGAAACTCCAAGTCCTAAAGTCATCATTGATCTTATTAGGGGAGCAGTTTCTGTTGACATATCATACTCGACGGCGTTGAGAGGGAAAATTCAAGCAGTTCGTGATTTGTGGTAGTCCGGAAGATAGCTACAAGCTCTCGTATCGTTATTTGTCCATGTTAGCAGAGGTCAATTCTAGAACAATATCGAATGTGAAACTGGATGACAAGGGAAAATTCAAGTACCTATTCATAGCATTAGGAGCTAGCATTGAAGGGTTTTGAGTGCATGAGGAAAGTGATAGTTGTGGATGCTACTTTTCTGAAGAACGGATATGGTGGTCTGCTAGTTTTCGCCGTAGCTCAGGATCCTAATCGTCATATTTATCCCATAGCGTTCGGTGTACTCGACGGTGAGAACAACAAGAGTTGAAAGTGGTTTTTCGAGATGTTGAAAACCGTTGTTGGGATTCTTCAAAATTGGTATTTATGAGTGACCAAAATACTAGCCTCATCAACGCCATAGAAACTGTTTAACTAGAAGCTCATCATGGGTATTGTTTATGGCATTTGGCCCAAAATGTGAAAGGTCATGTTTCTCAAGTGGCAAGCAGAACCTTAGTAGCACATAAGTTTCAAGAATGTGGTTGGGCTTACACTCATGCTGAGTTTAACATGCGAGTCGTTTAAGACAAGATACCCTTCCGCCGCGAAGTATGTGGAGGAATCCACATCGAAAGAAAATTGGGCAAGATCTTTTTTTCCAGCTGATAGATACAATATCGACACAAGCAATTCAGTGGAATCTCTGAAAAAAACTTTTGTGGATGCGAGGAGGTACTCATTATTACCGATGCTCGATACTATTGGCCAAAAATTTTATGATTGGTTTAACGACCATCACAAAGAGGCTATGTCAGGATCGGATGCTAACAAACTCGTGCCGATAGTTGAGAACCACCTGCACTTGAATTGGCATGATGCTAAGATATTAGCTGTGAGAGAGTTAAACGGTTACGAGCTTGAATACGAAATCATTGGTGCTGATACAAAGCTTTACTTGGTGAATTTGCTAGCGAGAACTTGCAGTTGTAGGTTTTTCGATATTGAGAAGTATCCTTGTAATCACGCAATAGCCGCTTTCATCACATATAGCAAAGAGCCTACAGCTTATGATCGTGGTCGTGAAATCAAACTACAAATACATGAGCTGTGTTCAAATTATTTTTGGACGGATATGTGGGCATTGGCTTATGTCAGGTCTATTTACGGAGTCCCCGATGTGTCTGACTGGATTGTTCCAGATTACGTCAAGGAGCAAGAGATCTTACCTCTGAATCGCAAAAAAAGGAAAGGTCAAAATAGAGTACGAAGATTTCCATCTGCGCGAGAATCCCACCGTAAACGCACAAATAATAAAAGACGGGCAAGAGTCCTACCATGGTTTCTTTGAGGTAAAGGGCGTGTTGTTTGATGTGTTGTTAAGCATTTCTTATGTACTTTGTTATGTAAAACATTTTCGTTAAACTCGTATTTGGTTATGTAAACTTTTGGTGTTCCAGGTGGTTTTTAAAACATTTGCTAAGGGAAATTCTGTGAGAAACTATGTAAAACTGGGTAAAATTGTGTAGAAATGGTAAAACTAGATATTACTACATATAATCTAACTAATGCATGTAATTACTAATTATCAAACTTATTTCACTTTCTATTTGAGGTTGAAAACATGAGCAATAAATGTTTTACCATGAAGATTAGGTCTACACGAAGATAAACTAGGAAGCTAAATCATAGTAGGGTTATTGTGAAACATTTACACAACAATGTCCTTACACTTTTATGAGCACTTTGTTAGTAATAGCCAACATAGAAAGAGCTAGCTACCTTAAACTTGATTTGAGACCTATGAATACATATAGCGTTAGATTGAAATGTAAAACTAAAAAATCATTTTTTAAGTACAAGTAAAACTAAATTATTCGTAAACCACCAAAAGTACAACTATGTTGAACATCAATACAACTACTATCTTAGGGAAAACTGTGACCAAATTGTTGGAGGGAAAATGTATTTTGATTTTTCCGCCCATTTTTCCCAGAAAACATTAAAATCGAACATAGGTTATTTTGACTTCTTGTTTTAGTGGGTTTACGCTATTTAACATCAGTCTCTCTCTTTACTTTCATTCTTGTATTCTCATCCTCTCTCTTTCAAACTCTCTCTTTCTCAGCACATCTATCTCTAGATCTAGTCCTCAATCCCATAAGCTTTAGCTCAGTATGGCGGACTGGATTGGCCTAGATCCCTATGAAGAGGACAAGAGGCATAAAAGGGAGATGAAGCGACTAAGGGAACATGATGCGTACCTCGACGCCGTTGCCATAGCCGAATACGGAATTCCGACGAGATTCCCATGTGGCGGACGAATCATCTACGAGATCTCTAAGACTCCGAAGTATCGTCATGATTTCGATACAGATCCAGGCAATAGATACTTTACATGCCACGATTACAAGATAAGATGCTAATTTCATACAACTTCTAGTTTTCTGGGTTGGTATAACTGTACAACTGTAAAAACTAGGTGATAATACTTGGGAACCGTATATATGGAAAAACTAAGTGAAACTAGTTGGGAACTGTATAACTGGAAAACTAGGTGAAACTACTTGAGATTCGTATAACTAGAAAAACTAGGTGAAACTATTTAAGAACTGTGTAACTAGAAAATTAGGTGAAACTACTTGAGATTCGTATAACTAGAAAAACTAGGTGAAACTATTTGAGAACTCTATAACTTGGTGATTTTGTGGGTTTTAATTGGATTTGTAGGATAATGGTGAACATTTTCGTCAACCATGGACTATTGGTGTCGAACAAGAGATTGAGAAGCTTGGGAAACAAGTAGAGGAGTAGCGCAATACAATTAAGCATATGCAAAAGGTGATTGAAACCAATTCCAAAGAGATTGCCAAGCTTAAAGAGTTGGTGGCTGCTGTGAGAACTGCTTTCGGGGTGTAAGGAACACATCTAGGATTATCCAAGACTTTTTCAAATTATCTAAGACTTGAGTCGCCTAATATTTTAGCTACAAAAACCTCTATGTTTGCTTAAATTAGTTTGGATGGGATTATCTAAGATTTGTGTCTCCTAGTATTTTACCTACAAAACCTCTATGTTTGTTTAAATTAGTTTCATAAAACTCTATGTTTGCTTAAATCTCTATGTCTCATAAATAATTGCATCGATAGTTCCAAAAACAAAAAAAAAAAAATCAAATTGTGTTCCAAACCAAGCAAATGCCGTAATGAAGAAACGTTAGTTCAAAAAAACAAAAATAGACAAACCAAATACAAACTAAGTTTGGTGAAATTAGGTTCCAAATACCAATATAGACAAACCGACTACGAAGTTCTATAAAAACATTAAAATCATCAACCACTTTCACTGTTCTTTGATTTCAAAGCCTCCAATTCAGTTTCCACCACTGCCAATCTTTCATCGTTTGCATTGACCCTCTCCTCCAAAGCTTTAACGGTGTTCATCAACTCTGCAAAGTCTGTTGGAGGCGGCCCCACCAGAGTCTTACTTCTTTTGCTTGGCGGTAAGGCACCTTATTTGCCCGTGCAGCAATGTTCTCTTCCAACATATCTTCAAATAACACCGGGCATCCATGACGAATACGCTTGGACCAACTTTTTACCACAACATCATCTACATCAATAGGCACGATATCAGCCATTAAATACTTTTCCTCTAGTTCATGAATAGGCACGATGCTATCAATATCCTGTCAATTAATCAAATGAATGAAATGCTTACAAAACTAAAACAACATAATGGCCCAAAATTTTACTTAGGAATCAACTTAATAATTTCATATGCATAGGATAACAAGGAAAACTAACTAAAGTTTTACCCAGTGCTTTAGTAATGTCATCAATCAAAAACTTTTTTTGGTCATTCCTGAAAAGTTGAGTCTTTTTTGGCCGAATTTTCTTTAAATTAATCAACGAGACAAGACGACGTCGTTTCCACTAATGGCTACAGTAAACGGTGATTTAACACCATATTAATTTTCTGTTAGGTCAACTAACGTCATGCTCAAAATGGTAAGTCAACGAATAGTTTGGGATTTAAATGGCAAGAAACGAATAATTTAGTGTTTTTTAGGAGAGAGAAAGGTTGGTATTTTTTTTGACTATTTTTGAAAAGTTGAGCTTTTTTTGCCGAATTTCCTCTAAATTAATCAACGAGACGACGTCGTTTCTACTAACGACTATAGTAAACGGTGATTGAACACCGTATTAATTTTCTGTTTGGTTAACTAACGTCGTGCTCAAAATTGTAAGTCAACGAATAGTTTAGGATTTAAATAGTAAGAATCGAATAGTTTAGTGTTTTTTAGAAAAAAAAAGAAATGTTAGATATTTTTTTTGTGATTCCAAAAAAGTTAAGAGTTTTTTTGTCGAATTCCGGATTCGTAAACAAGCCGCTTTCTACAATTCCAAAGTTTGCTCTTCTTACTGCTTAGTGTCATCGGAATGAGAAAGAGCACCCGGTGGTGATAATGGCAACGATCACGGCGACGGTGCCGGGATTTCTAGCACCGACGCAAAAATCCACTAGTAAATATTTCACTTCTCGTGGTGAATTTGGCGTGTCAGACTCTCAATTTGTCCGGAGAAGGTTTCTCGATTCGAAGTTATCGAGCAGAGTCTACGCCATTCCCGAAACTAAGAAGGTCGTGGCGGAGTTTGATCCGGAAATTCCGTTGGAGAGAGCATCGACTCCACCGAGCTCGTGGTACACTGATCCACAATTGTACAGTTTGGAGCTCGATCGGGTCTTCTATAGAGGATGGCAAGCTGTAGGTTGTCAAAATTCACACTCACAACACCAGAAGTTGGTTCAATGAGTTTTGATAGGGTTCTTATTTAGTTCATTGCTTGTTGTTGATTTGTCAGGATACTCAGATCAGATTAAGGAGAGTCGCGAGTTTTTCACCGGGAGGTACTCACATGAGACGATTTCATTCATAACTAGAAACTTACAAATCGCAAAGGAATATGAGAATTTGAAACATTGGTGCATACAGGCTTGGGGATGTAGAATATGTGGTGTGCAGAGATGATAATGGAAAGATTAATGCTTTCCACAATGTATGCTCTCACCATGCCTCTATCTTGGCATCTGGAAATGGGAAAAAGTCCTGTTTCGTATGCCCTTATCATGTAACAAGCTCCTCCGCTCCACAAATCAACTGATTATGTGGTGAAAGAATTGAGTCATGTTTTTTGTGGGCAGGGATGGACGTATAGCTTGACCGGATCGCTTGTGAAAGCTACTAGAATGTCTGGGATAGAGAACTTTGCTATAAATGTATGCCATGTTGTTGCGAGTGTTCTTTGGTTTTTTAAAAAAGAAGAGAGAATCTGATGAATTCTTGCACTTGACTGTTTGAGGAAATAGGAAATGGGACTCAAACCACTAAGAGTAGCTCTGTGGGGACCTTTTGTTCTCCTCAAGGTGACCGAAACCACATCGAGGAAGGGAGAAGTTGAGGACGATGGTGGATTAGTGGCATCAGAATGGCTTGGTGCTTGTGCAGGGAAGTTGAGCCAAGGTGGAGTTGATTCTTCGCTTAGTTTTATATGCAGACGCGAATACATCATTGATTGTAATTGGAAGGTGAAATCTTTTTCTTATGATATTTATTCTCCTTTTTACTCCGAAGATTGATGGTGGATCTTTTTGCAGGTTTTCTGTGATAACTACTTAGATGGTGGCTATCATGTACCTTACGCACATAAAGGTTTGATGTCAGGGCTTGATCTCGATACCTATTCTACAACGGTATAGGACTCTTGACTTTCAACGCATGACACTGATCTCCTTATAGCTAGTTGCTTCGTGTTTGATGAATTTTTTTTGTTATAAGAAATCAGATATTCGAAAGGGTTAGTATCCAAGAATGCGGAGGTGGTTCCAAGGTTGGTGAAGACGGTTTCGATAGACTTGGGTCGCAAGCTCTATACGCTTTTGTCTATCCAAATTTCATGATAAATAGGTAACAGTGCTCATTTTTAACCATTTTAAAAAAAATAGTAGCTCTGATTCGATATCTTCCAGCGACTTGACTGTTGACTCGCACTGCATGGATTATTTGTTAAAGGTATGGACCTTGGATGGACACTAACCTAGTGATACCTTTAGGACCAAGGAGATGTAAAGTCGTCTTTGACTATTTTCTTGATCCTTCTCTAAAGGTAAAAACATCTAATACCATAATATCCATATGTCTCTCGATTGGAAATTTTTGAAATAATTGTTGGAGGGTTTAGGATGATGAAGCTTTCATCAAGAGAAGTCTAGAAGAAAGCGAAAGAGTTCAGGTATGAATCTTATAATACCGATAACTAAAGGGCCTTTCTAAAAGAGAATGGAGTTAATGAAGTATGTGAGTTTTGATGAATCAGATGGAGGATGTTGTGTTGTGTGAGAATGTTCAAAGAGGTCTCGAGTCTCCAGCATATGACAAAGGACGATATGCTCTTGTGGAGAAAGCAATGCACCACTTCCATTGTCTGCTGCACGACAATCTCATACTGTAGATGTGATGTTACATACTCTGAATATTCTACTCTATTTGCACCAAGACCAAATCTCTTCACTTATTCACCTATTTCAGAGTAGCATAGACTCTGGACATTTAAGGCAATAGCAACTAAACAAAAAAAAAACGTATATTCTGCATTTGTTTTTATGTATTAACGACATGAAAACGGAAATGGCGCTTGCGAAAGTGCTGAGAGAGAGGTGAAGTAATAGAATAGTATTCACAGGTTGGATACTACTAAAAGCCACTTGTGGTATATAAATGTGTTCTCTTTTCAACCGTAATTGATTATTGACCTGAAAAATCAACACAAAATTCAAAGCTTTTTTAGTAAACCAAAATTTAGCTTTTAGATGCCATTTAAATGGTTTGCTTATTACGTGAATTACCTGATGAGTTCCTTCTCCACCGGTTTATTCTAAAGTATTGGCTGACCGGAGTTTCTGGAACCGGTATGCATTTCCCGATCACCGCCAAAGGCCAACTGCGTTTAAATTACAAAATCTACCTGGTGAGTATTACGAAATAACCACCATCTACTCATATTTGTTTTCTCCTTATCAAATCTCTCTGATGATGAGTCAAAAAAACAAACCTAACGGAACCGATTCCAATGGAGATGAGCCACATTTTCCAATCAAGCTTAGTCGTTGAGGCGAATGTTCCAAGGAACTCGACGATGATTACCTATGATGAACACACACATCGACAAAGCAATAAATAAGTATGTCTATGAGACATATGTACATACAAAAAACTAAAAAATAAAGTGATCGAATGAGAGTGTACCTGGAGCACAATGGTGATACAGATGATACCCACAAAGAGGTGATTACTGAGAACTCCTTGGAAAATGTTTATTTCATCTGGCTTCCGTGCGTTGAACTCATTGAAGATCTAAACCAACTTTAGAGTTTAGTTTTTTTTCCTCATAAGCCCAAAGCTTTTTTTTTCAAATAAAACATACGAGTCTTATCTTTTACCTGGCAGATGACAAAGGCATTGAAGATGACTGTATTCTTCACTCTCTCGGGATTGTTGTAATCCTTCAGATGAAGGATACTTATTCCTTCGAAATTGAGGATTAACAAGACCGTCACTTGGTACATCGCCTATTTCAATTGGCAAAAGCAACACATAAGGCTTAAGAGAATGTGACAAGTGAGGCAAATAAAAAGAATACAAGACAACTTACTTGTATAAACAAGTTTCTCCACATGATATTTGTGATGAGAGGTTCTCTGAAAACAAAGAGATATATACAATTACTATGCAAGTGGAAGAAAAATTGAGGTCACGCGCATGCTCAAGTGTAACAACAAGTGGTAACCTTCTGCCGACAGGAGATCGATCCATTAAGTGATCGGTTGGTGGTTCAGTGGCTAAAGCAAGAGCTCCAAGAGTATCCATTATAAGATTGACCCAGAGGAGCTACAAAAAATAAATATGGGAGATGATTCTTCCGAGAGGATAAAGTACCTTAGTCATTCACATTTCATTAAATTTATTATATCAGACCTGTACTGCAGTTAGAGGAACATCCCCTGAAGATATGGCAGCCACAACGTTGATGACAAGAGCCGCAACATTAACCGTGAGCTGAAACTGGATGAACTTTTGTATATTGGCATACACAGACCGACCCCAACGGACAACCTAGAGGAACATTTATGAAAAAAAGCAAGTTGAGTTAGAAGCGCCAAAAGTATCATTGAATAAGAAATTTGAATCCCTTGGTTTCTAAGAATACAAACCTTCACAACGGACTCAAAGTTGTCATCCAAGATAATGATGTCTGATTTTTCCTTTGCAACTTCAGTGCCTTGGATACCCATAGATAGACCTATATCTGCCTGAAATTTCAGGGAACAAAACAGAAACTTTGATCAACTGTGTACTTCAAAGGTTTCAAATACGAGGCCTTTATGGAAGGTATATACTGAACCTCGTGTAGTGCAGGAGCATCATTGGTTCCATCACCAGTCACAGCCACGACGTTTCCCCTCCTCTTCAGCGATTGCACAAGAAGAAGTTTGTCATTCGGGGATGACCTACCCATCACCTTCAAGTTTAACATACAATGTCAGATAGTGTAAAAAATATTTTGTCTTATGATCGCACATGTGAAGTTCCAAAGTAAATTCTAAGGCTCTTACAGATATCTCTTCACAAATCCTATCTCTTTCTTCCTCTGAATAGGATCTAAATACTTTTCCTTCAATCAGATTCGGCTCACTAGCGTCTGAGTCTGAAGCTAATATACCGCATTCCAATGCAATTGCTTTTGCAGTTTGAATGTTATCCCCAGTCACCATTCGAACCTGAGGCCAGTAGTGGAAATTAGAAGGCTATATATATATGCCCTTGAAGAACAGAGCAGTCCAGAAAATAAACAAAATGTGAAGAGAAACCCTTCGGGAAAGAAGCAAATGAGATATCTACAGACCTTAACTCCAGCTTTTTGACAGAGTAGAACTGAGTTTTTGACACCTGGACGACATGGATCCTGCAATGTATTGCAGATAAAAGAGCTTGCTATGAATAGCTTATATGTTTTATAGAGGCACGTCAAGGTGCATCACTAGACTTTTAAAATGGCACAGAGAACCAGCAAGTAGTAACTCTTACCTTAATACCAACGATAGCCAACAGTACAAGGTCATCCTCAGGTAATACCCATTGCTCTTCATCTGTTGGAATCTTTTCCGCTTCAAATGTTCTGAAGGCAATTGCAACACAGCGCAGACTCCTTGCAGCCATATCATCAATAGCATTTTTTAACCCGGTCATCTGAAATAGCAAGACTTGATTCAGAAAAAAAGTACAAGTATTTCTATCATAATTCTCATTACCAAATCTGGCACTGATTTGGGATAATAAACATTTTATAGCAAGAGAAAAGAAAACAAAATGGAATCAAGACACAATGATTAGTTAAACCTTTCCAACAAATTATATCATGACAAAAGAAACAAAATTCCCAACCTTATCTTCACTCATATCTACAACATTCTCATTCTCATCCATATAGTGTGTGCAGTAACCCAAAACAATTTCAGCAGCACCTTTCCAGTGAACGTGGACACTAGAATCTGGCTGAAAGATGAATAAGAAGTTCATTAGGATGCTGATTGATAAAGGAAAAGCAACCACAACAAGAAATCGAAAAGAAAGCATAAGATCTACAAAACTATGCTGAGAAAATGAAAACACATTACTGATTTCACTGCTACGCCTCCACGTTTCTTCTCTGAGTTGAATGGAAAAAATTGTATAGCAGAAGACTCAGACCTAAGGGCATCGAAATTCATGCCTAACTGCACAGCTTAAAAAAAAGAAAGATTAATTCTCCTTACAGCTGTATAAACTGAAACCAGGTAATGTAGCTGAAAAATAAACCTTTATCGCCCAATTGAGAATTGCTCTTTCTGTCGGAGATCCAGAAACCTGAATCTCACCACTCTGTGATCAGCAAACAAATACACAGTATATTAAATTAAATCAGCTGAAGTAGAAACATAATGAAAGATCAGTAAAGTTCCAAAGTATCTGATTCCTACTTCAGATGGGAACACACTGCCAGTTGTATTATGAGCAATTCCCTGAACAAGCATAGATGTAAAAGCAGGTGGCAATTTTGAGCTGCTGTCCGGAGGATCCATCTTTTGGAACCCAGTATAGCACTCAACAACAGTCATCTGAGAAAAGATAAAAGTATTAGGGAACTTGGTTGTTGGGCACACATCTTGAAACAGCAAAAGCTCGTAACTAGGCAATCGCATACCAAAACTGTAACTTTTAAAACTGAGCCTTGATATTACTAAGTAACGTATGAAGCATATACAAAAGAGCACCAAAATTCACCTCGTTTAAGGTCAAAGTTCCAGTCTTATCACTGCAAATTGTTGTTGCGGACCCCATGGTCTCACAGGCGGAAAGCCTGCGCACCTGAAATGAAACTTTGTGTAAGTTGCAAAAAACACTTACGTAAATGAATTTTGTATATATTTTCACGAAAACTAATCGAGTCCCAAAAAGAACAACAACATACCAACGCTTTATCAGCCATCATTTTCCTCATGGAGTATGCGAGACTGCCAGTAAGAAAATATCAGTGGTGATTAGACAAAAAAAATTCTACTGAATTTTACAGCAGGTCAATCACTGTCTATAGAGTGTGACCACGTAGCTAAATCCTTTCCAACTCTAACACTAAAGCACTTACTACCACTAAGATATTCTATATGGAAGAGAGCATACTTACGTCAAGGTAACAGCCAAAGGAAGCCCTTCAGGCACAGCTACTACAACAATTGTAACCTGCAGTATTTGACAATTTGTAAGAATCGTCAGAGATATGAAAAAGAAGCTGGAAATGGTATTAGCTATGCTGATCTCTTTTAAGAAACACTTACTGCAACAGTGATGATTTTAACAATATCATCTAGCACGTGATCAAATTTTGTCTGCCCTCCAACAAACTGCTGGGCTCCCTGTGCATTCTTCGTGTGACCAGTAAAGTAACTGGCAGAGGAAAAAGATTCGTTCAATAACCAATGACATTCACTCCGCAAGTACATGATTGTCAGAGATTCAGAAAGAAATTTTAACGCACCGGACGACAAGGACGAATAATACAACGCCAGCAACTGTGAGCCCCACAATTCCAATAAACGTTGCAACACCATTCAAGCGCACCTGAAGGAAGCAAAGTACGGATGAATATGGAGGAACAAAAAGCAAAAACCAAACCCCAAAATATATAAAACACGTTAAAGTTATAATCACCTGCAATGGTGTTTCTCCACCATTGTCTTCTGAGACGCTAGCCATTAGTAAACCCCATTCAGTGTTGACCCCTACCCCAGTAACCTGAGTTTCACAAATGAATTTTAGACTCAAATAAGCAGTCCAAGTAGAAACTCGCCTTATCAGAAGTTTTGAACGCCTTAAGATTCAAGTTTTCCTCTCATTAAGACTACTTTTGGTGCAGCCATTCTATAACCATAGATAATATTGTTCACCAATAAAACGTCTCTTCAAATTTTCTTCAGAAAGACTAATTACCACTTCGTTTGGGCCACTCTGTCACAGAAAGAAACATAAGTGTTTATCAAGTCTTACCAGCATTGTCCCATTTCCATCAGCAACTTTACAGCCGGACATTAGGAATGGATCCTTAGTAGAGTTTTTGTGAACCTGGCGAGAAACAGCTTGCTCAGAGAAATGAAATGCAAAGAAGGTAATCTTGCAAATGCAAAGGTAAAGTAAATCATACAATTTTGCTTTCCCCGGTCATGCTGGACTCATCAACTGCAAGGGAATGGCCAGCAACTACCACTCCATCAGCAGGTACCTAAGATGATTATTTTTAGATTAAACATAGATTACATCTATACTGGAATTCGCAAAAGAGCTAATAGATACTGCATTCAAATATTTGGGTAACTTACCTGATCACCAATGTTGAGGGGAATGATATCGCCTACCACAATGTCATATATCGAGATTTCAACTCTTCTCCCACCGCGGGTAACCTAGGGTTGTGCACAATGCACTTTCAAAAATTAAAAGAGCGAAAATAATGTCATTCATGAGCTGCATGATCATCCAAACACTCACCTCCAGATGTATATTTCTTTTCTCTTCGTTTAAGTTTTGAAATTGAAGAGATTGCCGATAATCACTGGTAGCTGCCAAAGGAAAAGGTATACACATTATAAAATCACATGCAGCAGCCACATATATGAGTGAAATCGAGTTCAACAAAGAATACCAATACCTGTTACTACAATGACAAGAAGGACGGCAAAAGCGATGCTGATACCATCATACCATCCCTCTTTGATACCCTACGAAGAAAATTACAGTAAATGAGAAACCAAACGCTCAAGAAGAAGAAGAAAACTATAACTTCTGATAATTGAGATAAAACAACTTTCTACCCTCATACAGCAAGAAAGCTTAGGATGAGTACAAAACACAGGAAAGGATAGTCAATAGACGTGCTATTGAGCTTCAACAGTTCGGAAGACAGAAAAAAAAACAACGAGAAAGGCATATCTCATTAAAATAATGAGGTACACTTATCCTGGATACTTTTGTTTTTGTAATTATTGGTGCTACTACAGCTATGTCATTTAGAAAGGATTGAATTTTTCATGGTATATAATGAGCAAAAAAATAGTGTATCAATTCCTAAATTGAATACCTCGGTCTTTATTCCCAATGCCAAAGAAGCAGCTGCTGCTATAATCAGTATGATCAAAGTAAGATCTTGAGAAGCTTCCCATACAAATCTCTATCATACACCACGAAAAAGAAAAGAAAACGAGAAGGAATCAAGATATTAACTAACTGTAATAGCCTTGCAGATTGAAGCTGAAAAATCTCACAGAAACGGAAGCTGCTAAATAGCAAACATTAGTACCCAGAAGCTCCTCCCTTTCTTTTGGGGGTATGTGTTTGATCCAAAAGCAGTTTTTCGTTTTGAGATGTCATCGTCATCCCCATTTATACCCTTCTCCAAGTTTGTTTTCAACAGGTTAGATAACCCCTTGACCTAATGAAGGAAAACAGAGGATAATCATACATGAATAAGTTTTATGGCCAGGAGATAAGTGGGAAAAGTATTAGATCAGCTAAAGCAAAGACATACCCCTCCTATTTCTTGAAGAGATCCTATGTTTTGATCTCTTGATATGGACACTATCTGCGTTTGTCCAATACCAAAATCTCCACCGCCAGGACTAGGAGCTGAAGTTGTTGTTATTCCTACAAACAAAAAAAGAGTCAGTCAACCATGGCATACCAATTAGAACAATTTTGAAAAACTTATCCATAGTGAAAAAGTTATAACCCAATCAACTGGTGCAGTCATGTTAAAGAAACAGAAAATTTGGAACCATCAATTGTTTCTATAATGATGTCCACGAAAACATCAAGGTCACAAATCTTGAGTGATTGTACTATTTATGTGACATATACAAAAATAACCTCGACCCAACCCATTGCAATGAAGATCAATCACATTTTGACAAACATGAGTCACAAAAACAAATATCATCCAGACCTATCCGTAGCACTTATGAATGCACAACTAACCACAGTCCCAGTCAAAACCATTAGTGCATATAAAATAAAAGGTACTAAAATGGCAAACACTCAATCCCTATGATACTGCAAGAGAACAAATAGGTGCTTTCATAAAATGGGACATAAAGGAAAGAGGAAGAAACTACCATTTACTTGGCTTGCAGCTGCTTTAAAAAGGTGTGCAGCCTAAGGAAGCAAATAGCGTGGGTTAGACACCACCTAAACTTTTATTTAAGAAAATTAACTACAAAAGCTTATGTACTCTGATTGCTTGGGCATGTGCTCTCATCTTCCTCAGCATCCGATTCTTGTCATCTTCCCTTTTCAAGTCCAGAGTATATCGGAATCGACGAGAAGCATTAAGCACAAGCGCCGCTTGCTACAAAACCCAAATTATTTTACAGAATGTTAAGAAACAAAACAAAGAAATACTATCTGAACAATTGTTCAATTTCTTTCCCCCTTTCAAGAAACTAAAACCGGAATGACTTTACCCAAGTTCAATTTCCGGAAATTCAAAACACAACAAGCACTGTAAAATCAAATGGAATCAAATTCCAACAAATGACAACCAAAACCAAATGCACATGCACCAATAAATGAATCATTGCACCTATGTAAAATGGAACCAGAACAATACCCTCCAACGGCGTAGCCGCTCAACTGGAGCATTCTTAGTGCTGTCAATGTCGAACGGACTATCTTCACAGTCAATGAAGCTGCTGGTTCCAGCCTCCACGTCCTTGTCTTGCCCTCGCGGGAAGTTACTGAATTGTCCGCTCATGTCTGTCGCAGAAGAGATATCACCCCCAGAGACACTGCTGATTAACCAACACGCTCTTCTTTAAGCTAAAAAAACGCAATAGAGAAAAAACACACACAAATTAGAAACAGTATAACCTTTTGCATTCTCTTCATTAACAGATCTTAATCCAATCCAACCCAAAATTGACTAGGAAATCAATTCAATGCGATTCGAGGTTACAGCTTAACAAATCTCTTCTGAACAACTCTCAAATTTCACTGTTCCGAAGCAACAACCACTCCTCATCAAATCATTCCAATAAAACCAAACAAACTTCGGAACCGGAGAAATTCCGTTTTCTTATTCCGGCGGCAGAATCACAAAAGCGAATAGATGCAGAAATTTTTTCCCGGTAATTCGAATTTCAAAGCGAGAAGCAAAATCTGGTTCAGTGAAATAATACTTTGCCATAGTACTCCAAGTCCAACAATCGCGTAGGATAACATCGTAAATCGTGCCAACCACCAGGAGAGAATCCAATAAACAAACACAAAGAAGAAAAAGAAAAAAAAATGAAAGAGAGAGAAAAACATAAATCTCTGCGATTCCAGAAAAGAAATATATACAGAAACAAGTTTTCAATGGTTACTGTTGAATTCTTTTTGAAAAAGTACCTCCACTATCGGCAAGAGGAAAGTTCAGAGGCTTTCTCAGCTCTTTCCCTTTGATCTTTGAATAGTCTGCTAATTTGTTTTCTGTCACTTTCTCGAGGAAAAAAAAAATAAGGAAGAGCGAAATGAAGACGAACAAGCGAACTTTAGGAAACTTCCTCGAAGTAGCTTTGACTCCGGGTCCTCGTGAAACAATTTAAAATTTAAATTTAAATTCCGAAAAAAGTTATATTCCTTTATCTCCCCATTTATGTGATAGTGTTAAAAGGTTATAATTGGTTTTCAAAATTTTTTGTTTGGTCATTTGATAGATTCCTTTTAACCTTTGAGTCACTTTTGATTTAAATAAATTTAATTTATTTATATAAATTTAATTTATTTATATTGTTCACAATATCAGATATACAACAAATTGAAAAAAATAATAGACAATACTTTGAATTAATCAAATTGCTGGTAAACCTATTTTCACAATAAACATCATTAAACTTATTTAATAATAAAATTTAGTTTTTACTCATTAAAATAATATTAAAAAGTGTTATATATTTGGGTTTTTCAAGGTATTTGTATCTGAAACTGTATCCGTCGGATATGTAATTTTGTTATCCGTATCGGTATCCAAAAATTTCGGATATCCGCAAAAATACCGGATATTCGGATCGGATCCGAAAATTGATTAAAAAAAATTTAAAATCATAATTTACTTTATCTGTTATAAAAAAAAAAATTACATCTTTCAAAAAAAATATAATAGCTACCAAAATTACAAGTAAAGTAACAAAAGAGAAGTTGTATTTTCGAATCAATGTTTATGCTTGAAAAATGAAAATAAGAAAGAACCAGTTAAACATATAAAAATAAAAAGGAAGAAACAGCTAAAACTTAGATTAGAGTTTTTGAATTAGGCTTTACAAACTAAAATTTGGATTAAATTATTTGCAAGTCTAATATGGAATACATTGAAAAAAAGAATAGATATCGAATATCCGGTTTTAGATTTTTCCACTATCCGTATCTCTATCCGTCGTATCCAATATTTTGCCATTTGTATTCGAACTACCGGATATCGGTTTTTCGGAATCGGATCGGAGCGGAGCGGATCTCGGATCGGATAACGGATACGGGATAATAATTGCAAGCCTAATGTATACATGATCCACTGCGTTTATAAAGAAGATAATAAGAGAAATGGGCTAGCGTGGGCCAAAAAGAATAAGTGGCTTTAAAATTGGACCTAAGAAGAAATAGTCACGTCACGATTCAAAGACTCAATGGATCGGCAAACCGGGTAGCTCATTACGTTTATAGATTTAGTGTTAGTCGATGGTTTTACCGCTAAGCAGCACTAAATTCAGTAAATTATTTTTAAAAATAGAAATTTATAGTACTTTTATTACGCAATAGCACGAATGAAAACAGCTTTACTGTAACACGTAACAACAACAATCGTTATAAGAAAATTGAACAGTACGAAAATGAAATTTCGTCAAAATGATTAAAACACCTGAACTGATTGTGATTGGTGATTGCAATTTGTGAAGGATGAATGTAAGTGAAACAAAAGTTTACTCCATAATTTCGAAAAGTGTAAGTGAAACAAAAGTTTACTCCATAATTTCGAAAAGCATAAATGGCCACGTCGGAAAAAAAAAAAGTTGGATGAGATTGTGTAAGTTCGGCTTTTCGGGCACAGAAAAGACGCAATCGTCTACAAAGACAATGATTCGAGGTCTGTATTTCAAACCTTATCTTCCCCCAACACAATCAATCAAACTTTGATGATAGTCAAACAATTTCTCAAATTTTATCCTCTATAGATATAAAATAATATTCGTTTACTCGACAATGTCCATCTAGTTTTTTTTTCTTTTTTTCCTTACTATGATGCTTTTGCAATACTTAACGCCAGATAAATTATTAGCTTGAAAACGAGATTTGTGCATATACATAAAAAGTTGAGCTAGTTAGATATTTAAAAACATTTATTTATTTAGGTATATGACCAAGTAGTGATTTTTTTCAAAGCTAAATGACCAAAATGGCAAACCATAAATATTCACATTTTTCTTATTATTATCAATTTAGATACTATTTTTTTCACTAACATAACATATAATTCTTCTAGTCATATGTATAGAATTAATAGTATATCACTCGACTTAATAATCATGTTTGTTCAAATATATACCATCACAAATTAGGTTATTTTAAAACGTTAGTAACATTTCTTGCGATCAAAGCTGTTCCTTGTTCCTATTTATTGCCACTGACATGATTCTATCTCAATTTAATGTGGTACAAGATTATTCAATGTGGCTACAAGAACTATTTGCTGAAGAACAAAAGAAATGTTTGGAGTAATTTGAGAGTCTTGTGTTTTTGGATTAAGATTGTGTTAAAGATTTATCTATTTTTTGGTTTCATTGTGGTTGTAATGTGATGATGTAACTCATGACAAAAATATACATGATTAAGTATGATTTAGCGGAAAAAAAAACGTTGATAGCACATATAAGATTAGTGTGAGAATTACTAATTTTTTATTGCGACATAAAATGATATAAAACACCGAAAACATATTTGTAGGTGTAGAGTTTCTCTTTTGTTACATGTTACATGGTATAAAAAAAATGTCTAGCAACATTTTTTCTTTTTGATAAAAACATGTCTAGCAACATACTTCCAAACAAATCTAACTTGTCAAATTTTCCGAATTCCATTTGTGTTTTCATCCAATCCAATTGAATATTTTGTAAAGAAAAAATGAGTCATAGTTGTTTATCAGATTACATAAAACATTTATAATTATAAAATAACTCTATATAAAGTAGAATCGTGCTGGCAAATTTATTGTTATGATTTAGTGTATAATTTGAAATATGATAAGATCTCAAATTGTACGTCTGAAATCTAAAGAAAGAGACGGGGAAAGATTGAGGGAGGCGTTTTTGGGTTTATCCACCAGAAATAAAAGATGACAAGTGACAGCCCAACACCTGTCCACATGTTCTATCCTCTGTCCCTTTTATCATGTACATGCGATTCCACTAATTGTTATTCAATTTCTAGAAAATCTATCTATTTGTACGACTTGTTCCAGTATATATGTTATTATAAAGTATCTGTAATAGATCTTACCTAATTCATCAAATACAGAAAGTTTCTATATGTGCATTTAATTTAGACGTTGAAAATGTATGGGCAGATCTGGATATCATTTTTTTTCTTGGGTTTTAATTCTGGATATCATATTAAGTATCAACAATTGTGATAAAATATTACATTTTATAGGGAGTTAGGTATTGACTATAGTGTAATCCACTCCGTTAAATAAAGATTAAAACGAGTTGAAACATTTGAAGTTGAAATTCAACACACTTCAAAAATGTATAGACTAGAGCAAAAGTCGTATACTATTAATTAGAGATATACTTGGATCGTTTCACTTTACGAATTTAATATTTAAGTTAAGTTTTATTTTATATCTTGATTATATATAACTGCAGAGTATTGGCTATCTAATTTTTTTTATATATAAACATCGTTTTAAGATATGTTACATACACTGTGATAATAAAAAAAACTACAAAAATCTAAGACTTCACATTCTTCTTTTTTTTTAGGTAATCAGCTGACATAATTCTTAAAAAATTAATTCAAAGTTTATGTAGTATCTAGCCAATCTAATGTCCCAAAATATCGAAACCACGCTTAGATGTTATTATTGTTCCTCGCAATTTTGTACTAGACTTTTATTTTTACAATCAATATCAATTGCATCTAATTTTGTATATTTGTTCGTATCTAGCCACTCCTATACCCCCTAAAAAATATTATGTCTTTTATTTCTAGTGACCTTTCATTTTTACAATCAATATCTTTTAAATTGATTATTTCAAATTGTGGTATGTTATAATTTAATTATTTGGGTAATCTTCTCTTTTGGCAGAAAATCACAGATGGAGTTTTTTAATGTTGCATGGATCGTGCATTAGAAAATGAAGATTGAGATTATTTATTTACTCATTCACATAAGAATTTTTTTCAGAAGATTTGATCATCATAAGCCAATTTTTGTCTCGAATGACATGGAAAGATACGCATTCGTTCGTTGATTTAGATTTGATAAACAATATGTTGAGAAAAAGGGATTGATTAAGGACATTGAGGAGGGTTGAAATGGTCTATAGTGAGTTAGGTTTTGGGAATCAAATTCTTAGATAGAAATCATCGATTTCAAAATGGAAAAAGATTTGGAATCATATGATAAAGATAAGATTAATAACTCTTGGCTTTAATAAAGGCATTGGAATTTTAAATTATTAATCTTATTTTTATCATACGGTTCCAAGTAGGATTAATCTTATATACGTTGGATTAAAGTTCTATTAGAACCATATGATGACATGTAGGATTACTTCAGCAAAAATCGATGAGTGGCTCAAAATCATCTAGGTCATCCCACATCACTTTGAGTTTGCCGAAGTAATCCACGACTATCTTTAGTACATCCAACAATATATGATTTTATTTAATGAATGCATGATGTATTAATAGAGTAGCAAACCCTCAATTTATCCCATATAGCTTTAACGTTGTAAATGAAGGAGATTGATTTCTGCACGTTTGAATCGAGACTTGCGTAGAGTCATCCAACGAACATCGAGGTTGTTTGGATCCAACGTTGGTAATTAGCAGAATCGGTGACATGTTTGGGTAGAGAGCCATCGATAAAACCAAGTTTGTGTTTCACCAAGAGATTGTTATGCGTTGTTTTGACATACTTTTTATAATTGTTGTTGGTGAGAAGAATATGAGTAAAAACGTGGTGAGGATGATCTTATGAGAAAAGGTAGTAAGGGGAGGAGGAGATAAACTCCATAGTAGTAGCGACCGTGCGTATTGGTGCAACGATCAGAGTAATGAGTTTAGTAGAAGAAAAAATATGTATAATTATAAGTGCTTCGTGAAAAAAAAAATACAAGGAAGAAGAAGAAAACAACTCATCGTTTTTTGGTTCTTTATTTCATATACCATGTAAATCTTAGAGAATATATTGCATGTATTATTGATTTATAAAGAGTATTATAGTTACAGTAGACTTGATGCACAAGTATACGAAGAATATACATATAAGATATGCTAACTAATTAATCAGAAAATAACCATATTCGTAACACAAGCTTCAACTTCGTGGCACTTTAGTAAAAAGTTTCTTGAGCATTTATCTTTACGTTTATGTATTTTTTCAATTTAGCATTGTATGCATAATGCATTCCATTCATTTGGCTTTTTAATATCTTTTTTCAAGGTTCAAAACTGGTTTCGTGTAACAATCTATGGTTACTTAACTATCACATACAAAACAAAAATGATATTTTTCGTATATTTAATTCTACTCTGATAAAATTGGTTCTAGTGCTAATGCTATATGATTATGGACTGCTCTGTTTTAATCTAAAAATATTTTTCTGGACATAACAAATAGGAGTAAATCAAATCGGTGTTCACATCTCAATAATTTGTATATTCAAGGAGTTATAATCTTTGGCATTATAATAATCTCAAAACCAATTTTTTTTTTTGGATAGTTTAGAACAACATTAGAGTGAATGGAATCAAAGAAAAAGATACTCGAATATGCACGTCGACCTAAGCAACAAGATTCATTTCAATACCTTTTGTAGACACACAAATAAGTGAACGTAAGCCAAACATAACTGCAAGGCTTAGGACCACAACATTATTTTTGTTTTGTCTGTATCATGTCAGGCCAGCTAAGACGTACAGCAAATTTTTGGTCTCATTCATATGCAGAAACGCTCTTATCAGTCACTCAAATAATAATTTTTAATATTTATTATCAAATATTTTGTTGGATCTCGCGGTAAAGTGAAACATGGTAAAAAACCGGTACAGTTTTGCTTCTGGACACCTCGAATTTTTTTATGTTCATTCATCTCCACGTTTTTAAATCATATTAATTTTTGTTCTTTATAAAACCATGGTGTTTAATTATCTATCCACGTTTTTTACTTTGCGTATATCTAGAGCCATGCCTATAGTACTGTATTAAAAAAGGCATTTGTCTCATGCTGCATACAATATGAAAATTTTGGAAACTCCAACTACCATAAATCATTCGTAATATTACAGATCAAATATACTTGTAGTTAAGTCTTCTCACTTGAATACGTACATGGTTATTGACATTGTTGGAAATAATTGTTTTCTAATCAATTTTATTATGATTTAACTAAAATTTAATGATTTTCTTTTTTCTTTTTGTAAGAGATACTAATGTCTCAACCTATGATTCTTATTGTTTTCATGTAACAGATTCAATTTTTTCCTCGGTCACGATCTAGACTATATTTTTTTTTACATTTGGTTAGAGAGTTCATAGAAAAAATAAAACACTTATGTAATATATTTTTAAAACGTTTTTAGGTTTTATTTATAATTCTCTTATATCATTTGAATTTAGATTATAATCATCACAAATTCTTGGCACAGCACTGTGTATATCATGGGAAACACATGCAAGGAGGAAATCCCAAGTTATTATTAAGCATTTAAGTGAGCATAAAAGAATAGTAAGCAAATTCATATAAGAATGAGAATCTTTATTAAAGAAAGGTATATTCCACTCGTGTCAACAAGTTATTTACATTGAACAAAACTCGGACGAGATATAAAATGAAACAATTTCACCACCAGGAGGGGGATTTAGCTAATCAGAAATGGGAGGAGGAAATCTGCAAAAATCTCAACATTTAGAGGAGCAAAACAAACAAACAAATAAATAGATAGCAATATGAATTCTCCTCTGCTTCTGTTTCTGAATCTTTCTTCGTCTTTGCGCTGTGTGTGTTTTCAAGAACAATACAAGACAAGACGACGGTCGCAGGAAGAACAAGAGTAGTAGCGTTTGATCTTGAAACAGAGTGGTAAGAAACAGAACAACCACTTCGTCTCGATGTCCACCGCCGACACTTTCCCGCCGCAGTATGGACACATCCCCGGCGCTTGTTGCCGCCCAAGCTCTTTCTTCTCCTCCTGATACACAATTTGCAAACACATTTTTGCTTCTTTCTTCGATTCTCAAATCCCTTTGTATACTGTTTCTCAAATCTGCAGCCGTGAAGAAGAAGAAATTATTTCCTTACTACCCAAAAATTAAAAGGGAAAAACTTTTTAAGTGGAAAGATTTTTTTTGTTTCTCTCTCTTTTTCACAAGAACTTGCTGTAGGGTTTAGCAGTACAACGACAATGCATTTATAGAGGATGGAAGGAGAATTACGTGGCCTACCCTCCGACTGATTAATATATATTATTATCATTTTGTATATTTCCCAGTTCGAGAAAAACATATTACATATGAGTGGGTGGTCCGCGTTTCAATTTCGGGCAGTATTTTGTATTATATATATATTTAAAGTACAAAAATCTTAACGATTACAAATTTTTTAATTTATCTTTTGTTTCAAGGTGTATGGTATTTACACACGGACTTTACCACATATGTAAAAAAACTAATTATTTTAGATTTAGATGATGCACCACATAAGTTACTAAACTCAGGTCACAATAGCAAAAAAATCCTTAAATGTCATAGAATGCTCGTAACTAAGCACAGTCTAATCGAACCACGCAAAATATGATTTAAGAATCCGTAGCAGTTTACGTATATAATTCCCCTCCCTCATTTTTCATACTAAAGAGAGATAGAACTCTCAAGAGATTCAAATTCAACGTTAGAGAAAAACTCATACTTACAATTCTCTTTTCTCGAAAATGAGTTAGATGTCTATTTATCAAACATAAATCTTTTTATGGAAGTATCCAACCTTCTTCCAATAGAACTTGATAATTTATTTCTCTCTTTCTCTACACCTCAACACGAAATATTGAACCATACACACCACGTTTGACTGGTTCAACCTAACTTTCTCTCTTTCTCATGTTTCTTCTTTCTCTGGCTAGTAATATAATATTCGTTATGAATTCTTACTCATCATTTCAAAGATTTTTCCGACATATTATCGTTTAAGGATACCTTAATCTGCTTCCCGCGACATGCATTCTCGCATACCACATGAAAGGTTCGGGGTCATTGTCAAAGTTTTTTTGAAAATCTCCTAGAAGTTTCCTTTCTTCATATGAATCCTCGTCAAACATTGCTGAGTCTAGATCTTTTATCATCAAAATATGTTTTTTTCTTACTCAACCCCCTCCCCCAAAGTTTAATCGCTCATCTACGAAGTTGCTGAAATCCTACAAATCTAACGTCTTTGGATAAGAATAACCAACTTAGAACAACCGTCTCGCGGATCCCAAATATTCATCATGAACAACGACCAGTCAATATATATATATATATATATATATATGTGTGTGTGTTTTAACTTTTCATGATAAAGATTTAAAACTAAAAACAAAATAAATTAAGATATTGATTCCAAGAATTACATATTTTTATAAAATTAATCTTTATATTATTATTTAATATATATATATATATATATATATATATATATATATATATCCACCGAGTTTGTTTGATGTTATTAGTTCAAATAGTTACTCATAAATTCAAATATAAAGAATGTATTCTCAACCAGTTAGACAAATAAGGTGTATAAGATTCTTCTTTGTCATAAAAGACATACAAATTTCCGTCATAACTCTTATGATAAGAGTCATGATAAACCAATCAATTTTTCAACTTAAAATTTTATTTTATTTTCTTAAATGTATATTAAGTTACATTTAGAAAATATATATGAACTTAAGTGTGGTTTATGTTTGTTTTACATAAATTATTAAGATTGAATGTTTGTGATATTAACTAATTTTTTAATAAAATTGAATCACAAATTCTCTACAATAATGAGCCTAATAGATCTTAAGAGATTATATATAAAAATGAAAATGAGTTTGGTGAGGTGTCCCAATTTTAAGTGATGAATTTGATGATGTGACACTCTAAGGAGAGAACAAATATAACTTTATATATAGAGATTCTTCCCAGCATAAACAAAACCTTTTGCGTCCTCTATTTATTTTTCGGCTTGTAATTCTCGGAGCAGTAAATAAAAATTTGACGGAAACTTTTTTGTAACCTTTCGGTAATTTATCAAACAAAAAAATATGAAAAACTCTCTCTTTTCTCTCTTGGCGATGCGGCTTCATCACAAACCCCTAGATCCGAACTGTATGTCTCTCCCTAAAAAATTATATGCATTGTCTTTGGTTTCATGATACTTTGTGCTACATATTATTTGATCTCTTGTATGATAAATAATAATGAATAATGTGAAGGAATTGTGGCCATGAATAAGGAATGACTATGGAGACAATATGCAGGAATTTGTGATACTTTGACCTTACAATAATGAAGCCTCATGAGATAAGTGGAGGCTAGTATATGATATGTTTTGGGGTAAAATTCGCTCTTTTAGTATTTAAGAATTATGAAACAGAAATGTGGAAAACAGTTTAGGCAAATCTCTTAGCACTATGTTTAATTTAGTTTAGGCGAACCACTTAAACACTATGTGTAACTTAACTTAGGTGAATCTTATAGCGTCATGCACCAAAAATTTTGGGATACCCGAGTCTGATAACGTGAATACCCCCGTACCGCTATAAATGGAGCCACAAAGACTCATGTGCCCCAGATCTCGACGGTAGATGCTATACTCTCCGACTAAGAGCGTCGGGGACACAATGGTCAAAGAAGAATTTTCCTCTGGTCTGACTCTAAAATGGCTCGGATGCATAATATATGGGTCGTCTCCCTAGAACCCTTTTGGGGTGGGGACAAGGGATTAATCCCTCCACAACCACACATTAAATTTTGAGATAACTCGGGTTTCTCTCCTTTAAAAATCTCTTATGAACCATTATCTAAACTAATTTCCCAAGTGATACCAGAAAGTACAACTGTTGGTGATATCTCGGAAATTGCGAATGAAGTGTGCGTGTCAGATTTGAGCAACCAAAATTTAGGAGATAGAGAAAAATGGCCGAGTTGCTCAACCAAGTTGTAATTTTCTATATCAGGCCATTTTGAGTTGCTCAACCAAGTTGTAATGCTCTATATCAGCTAATTTTTAGTTGCCGCCTCTAATATGAAAATGAAGAAGCTTGCAAGATAAGTGGAAATCCTTATCTCGAGTAAGGAAATGAGATTTTTCAACCATGTGCTCTGCTCTTGAAGAAGATTGATATGAGCTACTTTTACTTTGGGCTTCCTGGTCCATCCCATTCATTTGGATTTCATATATTGCAACCTTTCAACATGCATGTTTCTTGAGTAGGGTGACTAATAAGAAATGAAGGAAAAAAAAAAAAAAAAAGAGAATTTCATTGTTGTTGTGACGAATTTGGAAAGCGAGAAATTATCTATTTTTTAGGTGTCAAGGAAAATCCACATATGCTCGTAGCTAAAGCCATCAAGAAGTGACATATAAATAAAGTCGGTCAAAAGAGAATCACTTTTTTTACCTCCTTTGCTTCCTTTAACTTCCAAGCGATGGCCTCCTCAATGGCAGACACTAAAATGCAGCGCCAACGCAACATGAGATATCAAAACAAACACAAATAGTGTCGGGTGGATTTCAAGAGATAAAATAGGTTGTTGCAAATGGTTTTGGTGCCACAACTTTTCCTACCCCTTTAATGACTTACTTGCGAAAGGATCAAGTATGTCTTGGGTATACTAAATTGCATAGAAAATTTTGCTTTTGAAATAGATTCTCTAACCTAGTACAAGTTGTTCGGAAGCCAATGACAAAGTCTAGATCCTGTCACGTCGGATATCTTGCGAAGTCGGAGAAGGTTTGTGCAAACTACCTTTCAGGTCAATGGCAAATAGTTTTTTAATACCAATGTTCATCCCAATTAGCCTATGCCATTTGATTGACTTGCATAAAAACACTGGTCTTATGACTGGACTATGTTTGAGTAATAAAAAAGAAACTTTTTAGTTCGGTTACAAAAACAAACTTCACCTTTTAGACGGAGACAAAATCTCAGTCGGTACGCTGTTTCACTTGGCCACTCGAAGTTTGATCTCATCTCAGGTTCCAAAAAAAAAATGAAACCAACCCACTAAACCAGATTCAAGAGTGCTTCATAACATTAACATAACATGAACCCAGAGGAATTGAACAAATCAAGATAAAATAGCGCACTCTCTCTACTACGACGTTCTACCATAGTTCACAAACATTTACAGATCCACAAAATCATGCTAAATTCAACAGTACACGAGCATAGATAGTGCTTCAGTGTTATAGCATCAAGAGTGAACCGTTAGTTTCTTCCTCTCGCTAATTATCTTCTGTACAAGTACTTGGATAGTGGAAAGCTGAGGCTTCTCGCAACCTATATAATAAACCATATCAGAGGATAACAAAACAAAACGGTCCATCAACATAGGCTTTCCATTACCCTATACGAGTCAATAATTGCCAATAAAGTATTATGTTACCTTGAGAGCTAGATCTTCAGTTACCATAGAACGGTATCTGCTAGAACCTTCTAATGGGCAGCTTCCACTTTTGATTATAAAGTTTGCATCACAAAGACTTGACACTTGCAGCAGAATATCAGACATCAGATTGTTATTCTCTCTGTCGTAACCCGTAGCTTCTTCTTCTTCCTCCTCCTCTTCGCCAAATGAAGAATCTCCTACAGTGGCAATACATTGGAATATCGCCATTAGTCTCTCTAATGGAAAGCTTCCAGGCCCTTTCATTACTGCTTCCTGCTCTGCAATTTCCTTCTTTTCCATCGCTTTCTCAGAGGCCCTGACAATAAAACATCATCAAGCTTGATCAGATTCTATTTCTTTGTTCCAAATGCATCATAAGCAACAATGGTACTGGTTTTCTATAACTTACTTGCGCTTTCTTTTACGATTATCCATGCCACCTGTGGAGTCAAACATAGACGCATCTAACGTGGCTGGGTTTCTTGAAGCGAGAAACGCCGCAATAAGAAGATACTTTGCTGAAGTAGACATATGGAAGTCCAATATTTCAACTTCCTCACGATTTTCGCTGGCCTTTCGTCTTCTGGTGTCACCATCATGAGGATGACTTGAGACCCTGAATATCTCATTTAAACAAGGAGCAATAAGCGGTTTAAGATGACTATACAGCCTTCTCTTCATCTCTTCATTAGGTAAAATCCCTAAATCATCAAGTGGTTCACAATAGTTTTTGAACAATGATGAGAATGTAGTTGACAGTTCCTCAACTCTCCTGGTGACCCTAGAGAATGGTTTCAACACAACACTGAATAAAACCAAAAACTATATCAGTAAACAATATGAGTAAAAGGACGAGGTTATAAGACTATAGCCTTACTCGAGGAATGCTGAATACAATTTCCGATTTTCTTGATTTCTCAAGAAAATTTGACGAAGATCCTCTTCAGAATACTCAGGAAAATAAAGCGGTATAGGGTCTGTGTATCCCATGTTTGAGTAGTACGCATCTGGTGACAATCCACTGATAAGTATTATACCAAGTTGAGGCATCTTCAAAACAGAATACAAATTGAAAAGAAACTGCAGAATCATACAGCCTTTGTCCCACTCTTTGATAAGATCCACACTATCAACTATTAGGTATACCATCTTCCCCATTGATTTTCCGTCTGGGTTATCAAGAGTTTCTATCACATTACTAAGGGCTTGTCGCAGTAAGTTGACGAAATCAGATGGCTTGTCACATCGTTTTGCACTAGAGTATCCATTTGAAGAACACTTCCTATGAAGCAACAACTGATTCAGAATCGACTCGAATAAGATGCGGGGATTGTAACATGTTCGACAGCTTGAATAAACAAAGGGACGATTGAGATGCTTAAACACCTGAAGAACAACACTTGTTTTTCCAGTAGAAGCGCCTCCGTAGACCATTATCGGAAGTGTAGGGCAATCTAATGGGCCTAAAAGACGAATTAGGTCAAGGATTTGAGAGCGTCTGCCAGGGAAATTGGAGAGAACAGCGTCCAAAGTAATTGATTCATCCCCAAATGTGAGATCATCAATGGTTGGTGAGTGGGATTCACTGGGTTCTGGGTTCTCAACAGTTACGGAAGATGATGATCTAGTGCTTCTTCGAGTGACGTTCGAACTCTCTTCGTTCGGCATGGTTTTAAACCTAATTAGCTAGCAGAAACATAAAACAAATTCGATAATTAACATAACCATTTTGAATTACTGACCAAAATCAAGCGAGAAGCTCTTTATATCACAACAAAGACAAAACTACTATTACAGCTTCTTTAACAAAGAACAACAAACCTAAAGCACAATTTGACATCATTCATCCAAGAAGTTGAACCCGGAACTAAAGTTCATCATTGAACTAATCGAAATGAGAAAGGAAGGCACAAAGCAAGCTAAAACGAATCCAACTGGGGAAACATAAAAATCGAGAGCTTTACCAGAGACTGCGAGAGAAGAACAACGCCGGAATAAGATACGGTGGTGGTGAACAGTCGCAATCGCCGTCGTGTAGAGACACAGAGTTTGGTAGTAACTCTCAAAGTCTCAAACAGACCCCTAGTGAAAACCCAAACGACGTCGGTTACAAGATTAAGTCTTAAAACAACGTCGAGTACCAAGGTGGGCTTTTTGTTCTCATCTGGGCCTACGGCCCACATTTTTCTCGGGATACCGTCGAAAGTTTTATTAATATCAATTTTTTGCTCTAGATATATATTTTGTCAACTCTTACTCTTAGTTCCAAAAATAGTCTCCGATTTAGTGTCCATATACTTTTGTCAGTTATTGAGAATTTGAGATTGTGTCTTGTGATCCATTTGTGTCACAACCCACTCTTATAAAAACCTCTAAACCTTTGAGGCCCAATTGTTAAATAAAACTGTAAACTCTTATAAAGGAGAAAGGACATAAATATTTTGATAGCAAACCTCTATCGGTTTTGCTCTAACTATCATTATCGCATGAACATATCTCGAGAAAATATTAAGTAAATTCTATATTGTTACTTAGAAGGACAGTTTTCCGGAAAAACTGCCATTTTCCACGCCCTCGACAAAATTTTACATCAATTTATACCTCCATTCTATTTTCTGTCAAATTTCATACTATCTATAAGTTGTCTGTGAAATTGCACCTAATTTTCAATTTCTGGTTTTGACGCTTGACCAAATCGCGTTAATCGGGGTTTAATCAGGAATCGTAACCATACCGAAATTAAACCGATACCTCAGTTACTTTGACCCGAACCCAAAAACCGGGTCGTTTAAAAGATGAGATTTTGTCGAAGAACCCTAAAAAAATCCCCAAATCTATTTTTTCGTTTTCTCTCGACAAACCCTAATACCCAAATCATCTGAAATCCTTAAACCACCAAAAATTGGATGTAATGGAGAATTCCGATCTGCAAACCCATAAATTGAAGAAGACGAATTTGCAAAACCCGATAATGAAGAAGAGGAAGCTGAAGACGAAAATGATCTTCTAGTTAACTCTGAATCCGAAGGCTTTACGCAAAGTCAACACACTGTCGAAGAACCGGAGGAGAGGAACTTCGTAGACTCTGATGGAGAAGACCCTGTGGAGAGATGCGAATACGAGGTGGCCATTGCTGTGTATGATTATAAAGATGATCGTGAAGGGGTTCGCCACGACGAGTATTATGACTCCGGAGAAGGCAGTGATGAAGAAGCAGCTAGGCGCAGGAGGACAAGCAATTTCACAACAAGACACGACGGGATTCTCTTCAAAGGTCAGAAATTCTTCAACAAATTGGCATTAAAAGAGGATGTGATGTGGCATGCTATCAAGAATAAGAGAAACATTAGGCAAATCAGGTATGACGAGATGAAAAATAGTTTCTCATGTCTTGGGAAGGCAAGAGACGGAAGTAGATCTGGATGGAAGGCTTACGCGTCTGTTAGAAAAGGGCATATGAAATGGAGGATTAGGAATATAGCAAAGCGACATAGCTGTGAGAAGAGTGGTACTTGTAAGATGCTGAAGGTTGATGCAATTGCTAGGATATTTCATGATAAGATCATGGATGAGCCAGATTTTTTCAAGCCACAGAGGATGGAAAAGGTCATATTTCAGAGGTGGGGAATAAGCGTGAGTGTTAATCAAGTTCAATCGGCTAGAGTAAGAGTTTTGAAGTGGCTAGAAAAGGAATATGATGATCAGTTTATCAAATTGAGAGATTATAGCAATGAACTTCGAATATCTAATCCAGGTTCCACTGTTGAAGTAGAGTGTATCAAAAACGAGGCTGGTGAAGATGTCTTCAGGAGATTCTATGTATGCTTTAGTGTTCTCAAAAACGCATGGAAGGAGATTTGTAGACCACTCATTGGTATAGATGGGACTTTCTTAAAGGGTAAGGTTCCTGGTATGCTTTTGGTGGCACTTGAAAGAGACAGTGATAACCGAATCTATCATGTCGCTTGGGGGATTGTGGAGAAGGAGAACACTGATAACTGGGCTTGGTTTGTCAAGAAGATAAAAAAAGATTTAGTACTAGGGGATGGTAGTGGGTTTGTAATGATCTCAGATATACAGAAGGTTATTTCTTTCTCTCCCTTTCTTCTTTACATCATTATTTGTTGTTTGTTGTTTGTCTGATCAATGTTCTTTATCTTTGCCTTCTTATTAGGGACTTATAAGTGTTGTGTCGTCTGAGTTACCAGGCATTGAACACATACATTGTGTTCATCACATATATGGTAATTTAAAAGCTAAATTTGGTAAGAGAGATCTAACGAAGAAGTTCATTTGGGATCTAGCGTGGAGTTATAATGATGATGAGTACAGAGCGAGGCTTAAAGACGTCGAGAACTTCAATGATGAGGTGTATAGCTATGTGATCAACTCTGATCCTATCTCTTGGTGTAGGGTTTTTTTACAAGCTTGGACCCTGCTGTAAAGATGTTGAGAATAACTCAACTGAGTCATTTAACAAGTAAGTTTGATCTCCATTGTTTTACTTTTTTTCTGATATAAATAAGAGACTAACTCAGTTGCTTTTTTTTTAAACGACAAGTCAATTTGTAAGGCTCGGGAAAAACCATTTGTACCTATGCTTGAAATGATCAGGACACAGGCGATGACCAAGATCCACAGCAGGAACAAGTAATCACAGAGGCATCTAGGAACTCTCACACCTTGTGCTATGGGTATTCTGGATGAAGAAGAAACAAAGGCACATGAATGCTCAGTGGTTGCAAGCACCGGTGGCATGATTCAGTCAACAATAGCAAGATGAAGTCACCTAGTTAGTTTGCGTGGTAAAACTTGTTCTTGTAGAAAGTGGCAAATAAGGGGGATACCGTGCGAGTATGCATATGGAGTCATCTTGAAGAAGCAGCTCAATATGGATGATTATGTGGCTCCCTGGTTTCACAGTGAGACATGGAGGAGGACCTATGAGAATGAGATAATACCACCAAGGGAGTCTAAGTTCTGGCCTCAAGGCACTCTTCCAATTCATTATCCTTCTAATACTGAGAAGAAGGGATACAAAGAAAAAAAGAGAAAGAGGGGGAAGAATGAGAGTCCACAGAAGAGTAAGCGACCAAGGGAAGCAAAGAGAGAGATACATTGTTCCGTTTGTACAAGGGCTGGAAACAACTCCATGTTTCACGATAAGGTAAGTGTCTGACTGTACTTTTCATTCAGATTTCATGTCTTCCAGGTTTCATGTTATTTGGGTTTCCTGTCAGAATAATGAGGGAACAGGACCTGAGATTAAGGGGAAGAGACCTGAAAATAAGGGGAAAGGAAAGGAGACTAAGAAGCAACAAAAACCAAAGAAAGGGAAGGAGACTAAGAAGCAACATAAAGCAAAGAAAGGGAAGGAGACTAAGAAGCAACAAAAACCAAAAGGAACTGACAAGCAAAAGAAAAGAACAACTAAAAAGAAAGGAAAGTGAGAAGAAAAAAGTGACTCTATAATGCTTTGTATTTTGTTGGTTAGGCTTTGGTATTTTGGTAACAATGATCGGTTGTTATTTTGGTATTTTGGTACTTTGGTAACAATGATCGGTTTCCTCATGATCAATCTTTTGGAGACATTGTAATCTTTTGGTGACATTGTAATGACATTGTAATCTCATGATTCAAACAATGATCAATCTTAGAAAATGGTTTAGGAATGACAAATTATTACATCCAAAACACAAGAATCCTGGAACACAAAACAACTAAATACCAAACGGATGGAAAATGGTTCAACTAACACAAATTACTACAACCACCAACATAAATACTCCAAAACCCAAAGCCACATCCTCTTCATGCTATTCCTTGATGAAGCCAACATATCTTCGACATGCTCAAACACCCTAGTCTCAAAATCATTCAGCACTGTCACCATATTATGATCACCACCACTCTTTATTATAGCAATTTCCTTTTCCAGCTGACCAACTTGGTGTTCGAGCTGTTGAATCTTATCCTTGTAAGCCTCGTCGACCCACTTAAACACATGTGGATCGTTTTTAAGCTACATTGAAACCATTACAAGTCACGGATCAGATTTATCTCTGAAATTCTATCACATAAAAATCAAAGCAAAATTCTCACCCTCTTCGTGTACGCAAATCCACACCGGTAGTAACGACGATAAGGATTATCATCGGTGCCTGAGATCTTCTCCACGATGTTAGCGCGACACCAACACTTGAGAGGAATTTTGGGAACTCGGCTTCTGGGATCTCTACACCGGTGAGATGATTTGCTGCTCGAAGATCCAGATATGTTCGACGATGACTTCTCCATTTGTAACAAAGAACCAGAAAACCATATTCAAAATTAAAAAGGAAAACCCAGAAATTTTAGAACCCTAAAAACCCAGAAATTTAAACGAAATTCCTCCTAAATTGGGCCCTAAATTGAGGATAATTATCGACGACTAAATCTTTTACCCCTTACAGCCTTCGATTTTGTAGAAACTTAATGGTCTCAAGAATTGATTTTTAGGGTTCTTCGCAAAAGGTCTGTAAATTGATTTGGGGGTTTGAGATTTTAATTCAAAAAAGTCGGGTTACGGTCAGGAAACGGGTCGGGTTTTAGTTACCGTTAAAACGCTATTATCTGGGTATTTATGGTTAAATCTGGTTCACTGTTTCTCGTTTAACCAAAACACAGGTTAACGCGGTTTGGTCAAGCGTCAAACCTAGAAATTGAAAATTGGGTGCAATTTCACAGACATCTTATAGATAGTGTGCAATTTGACAGAAAATAGAATGGGGGTGTAAATTGATGTAAAAGTTTATCGAGGGTGTGGAAAATAGCAGTTTTGCCCAATTTTCCGATGACTAAGAAGGAGTTAGATTGTGATTTTGAGATCCATGGAAATATCTCGGATTCTAGTTTCCATAACATTTTTGTATTATCTCAATTCCAAGGTATGGTGTGTCCAAAATTCGTATTTCAATATTGATAAAAATCATAGTTTTCTAAATTCAAAAATCTTAGTTTTAGATTTAATTCAGACACTTTCATGCTGATTTTCTGACGAACCATATAGAACCAGAGATCGATCTCTATACCACTAGATATCTCTCGCAACAACCTTTCCAGATCATCGAGGTATACTTCATCCAGCAAATCTAGTTTGAAGTTGATGAAAAATTATTATCTACTCATTCTAGAAAATTCATTCTCTACTGATGATAATTTTCTCTCGCTCAAGGACATTGCAAGGATAATAAACCAGTATTTAGAGCTCCCAAAAGTGACCACCGTCTGTGGACCCATGCTCTCTCAGCACGTGGTCCCCATCCTCGTCTGACGGCTGACTCATAGAGTGTTAAATCGTAACTAAGGTATCTACAAATAGAAATTTTTGCAAGGAATCTACATGAAGAAACTGATCTTGATTTAAGGGTATAATCGATCTGTAAATTGAATCCGAAGTTGATGAAAACTACTATGAATTCCGCCTTGGAATTTCACTCATTTTCAGTTTCGAAATTTTGAGTGACTTTTACGATTTGATCATAGGCAATCATATGATCCAAACTGTCTGATTGCCACTCCAAATCCCGAACCTGAAACTGGGTGAAAATTCTAACGCAAAATTGAGACTATTTTTCATCAACTTTGGATTTAATTTTCTGACCGATTATATCCTTAAATCAAGATTGGTTTCTTCCTATAGATTCCTTGTAAGAAGGTATCCAGAGATACCTTGGTTGTGATTAAACACTCTTTGAGTTTGCGAAAAACTGACTCACAAACTAATCCTTCAAAGGAGCAACTTTGAATTCACTCGATCTCTTCTCAGGATGATGCTCAAGAGATAATGACGGCTGGAGCAAAATCAGCAGAGGTTCGCTTTCAAAATACCTTTTTCCATTTTCCTTTATCCCGAGCCTCTTATATAGAGGTTAGGAAAACTAGATATAGGGTTAATTTAACACTTGGGGAACACGGTTGGAGTTTTAGAGGTTTGGGGGGGGGGGGGTTATGGGATTGGTTCATGAAAATTTGTATTTGATAAGTAAGAACATTTGGAGAAGTGGGCAAAAGACGAAGTCAGTTTTTTATAGGAAGGATTGTGTGTTTGGTTATTTGGTTTGAAAAATTGGATTTTCAGAAGAGATGAAATTATCCAAATTTAAACCGAAATGAATTCGGTCATGTTCGGCTTGTAGAAAATCTTATTCAATTTGGATAATCCAATCGAATCTAAATTGAAGCTAAGACTAACATCATGTTCTGGTTTTTAGAATATCAGATTTTGTATAATTCGGTTTATTTGGTAATTACGTTATAATTCGGTTTATTTAGTAAATTACGATAATATTGATTTTAGTTAGGCTACGATTAGTTTTGGTTTAATTTCTGCAAAATATGGTTAATAAGTAAGTAATCATAAACTATTTGCGTATCTAAATAAAATAGACTTTTATTTAAACAAAAACAAACTTTCAAACACCAAAACTTGTAACAAATTAGATATGTGTTAGTGCCAAAAACTGGCCCATATTCAAAATCCAAAAAAAGAAGAAAATCAATCGAGAAATTCCACCCCAATTAAGCTGAATATCATATGCGGTTAATATAACAAATCTCAAAAGAATGTAATCGGATGAATCAAAGATATTTAAACGAGAATCAAGCAAATTAATGGGAATTAAAAGAGGAATCAAAGAGAATTGAGAGTGTAAACGGTGAAGGAGGAAACAAACAGAGGAAAACTTTTGACGCACTTTAGAACTCGCTAAAATATTCATTTTTGCTTGTCCCCAAGCTTATTTTAACTATTTTTCGAGCTTAATTTACATTATTAGTGAACTCTCTTCTTCATATGTATTCAATTTTAATTTTTTTTTTTTATCATATTCATAAAGACTTGATTTTTTTAGCATGAACGAGGAGCTTGTTCACCTTTAGATATTTTTGTAAACTATTAATCGTGGATCTTGCATCCAAAGTTTGACGCCGTACGTAGAAACATAGCTTATCTATCCTCATATTACATATGAAAATAGTAGATGAGCTCTTAACAGATTTGAAGACCCATTATGAAGTCTGTGATAATTGATAATAGTAGATGAAGCTCTTAACAGTGGATGCAAACCCCCCCCCCCCAATTTGACCTCGAAGGAGATGAATTCAAAGTAGTTTTCTTTGGGATTAACCGTCTAATCTCGAAAAATATTCAAACGCAAATTATTTGGATAATAAACAAGTGGTCATACTATGATTTTACTATAGACGTGGTCATCACCTTAACCTTGCAAAAATCTAGCACTACAAAATAAATCGTCTCACCCATGATTTTAACACGATTACGATTGTGCGTTGAACTTACCACGAAAGCTAGTGTCGACGCAAATCCATTTGTAGTTGATGAGGAAGTTAAGTCGCAGCTAAATCATTGGAAACTTATCACAACATTACGACGAACTAGCGACAACATGAGAAATGGTCACTATGTCGTAGGTATATAGCTACATACGTCAAATTAACGAGGAATTAGAAAGGAAAATAATGTCGTTGCAACTTCCTTGGTAATTTTTGAGAAATTAGCGATGCTTTTAGAAGGTGAAAGCGCGTTAATATTTTTTATTAGGTAATTTTTTGTTAGTATCAGTGGTAAAATCATAGCTATTTTGTGGGTGACCTGTTGTAACACGAGAATTTTTTTTTATGTATAACAAGTCTACAACCATTATGCAAGGGGATGGAAAAAAAAAAACTTAAAGCAAAACAAAAAAATATATATAATACCGACGAACTACGGTCGTGGATGTACACACATAGAGATGTTACATACAGAGTCCAGAAGGAGTTTATTGATGGTCTCCAAATCTTTGTGAATCAATCATTCAATGAACTAACCACCTTGCAAACTGGTATCATTTTGTGTCATTGTATAAAGTGTATGTGCACGAAGCATTATTGTGTTGATATTTTATCGAGACATTTATATAATAGAGGGTTTATGCAGCAATATTATGTTTTGGTTAAACATTGAGAAGCAATATATTAAGGACGAAAATATTGAATTTACAGTTAAGTTAAATGAAGAGGTAAAAAAATAGTTTAGAGTTATCATAAATTTTAGAAAATTGACAAGTTAACCAAAAGAGAATGGTTGGTAATCACTTGAAAACAGCTCATCATCAAGGAGAATGAACGGTTATGTAATTATATATTGCTTTCTAAATCGCCTTCACAAAAAGCACACCATTTATTTCTTCTATATGCATATATTGTCGTATCCGGAAGTATTTTAAACAATATAAGATGTAAAAAGAAATGGTTTTAATTAATAAAAAATGTTGTAGAAATATTGCGGTCTAACGATTTAATGTTTCTACACGAGGTTTATGATTTAATATTTAGAGAATGTATTTTTTTGTTGATTATAGATGCAAGGTCTATCATAAATTTCAACGCATTGTAAATAAAGTCATTCGGTCTTGTGAATCAAAGTTTAAATTATTTGTTGTGATGTGGTTTCAAATATAACCGTTTATCTGGATCTGTGTGTTATGAGAGAACTGTTGCAGTAGAGTCGTCTCTGAATATTTGAGAATAGACCATTATTTTTAATAGGATATTATGTTTGATGATTTCGACAAATTATAAAATAAAATTAATAGAAAATGCTATATATGATATAAAATGTTTGTTAAAAATTGGAGAGTGGGGTTCGGTTTACAAATAGCAAAAAGTAGTTTGACAGTTTGATTGCAATATAACTAGTAGTAGGACAATACAGAGCTTTTTTATCTTAATTATAATATCTTCATCTTTGTTTAATTGAATAAATGATAGAAAACAATGTCCACTAATCGAGTTTGTTATATCAAAAAATGTTATAAGATGGGAAGAAAGTTGCCATTTCCGCCGTTTGATAGATATATTGTGACTTGGGTATTATTACACCTTTTGGTCAAAATTATTCAAATTAGCTTTTGTTTGTTTCTTCAATTAACAATAAAGTAAAATACACAAAAAGTTGGGGTTGGTTATCTAGTGGAGAGGAGAAGGTGCTTCCACATTAAAAAGAAACTGAAACGTTTTAATATTTAACAAAATAGAAAATTGAGTTTTTTTTTTCTTTTTTTTCCTGAAATGTGCACTTCATTAGTTAACCAAATGCAAACAGGAGATTGTAAAAAAAAAGTTATTTGGGCTATTCAACAAACTCTATTCCAACATCATAAATTCGTAGATATTGAGCCAACACTACTATGATCGTGATGAAGCTAGGATATACACACAACAATTCGTGCATACAAATACTTGAAAGTAATGTGACTAGAAAGAGAGGAATGTCATACGTAGGATGGTAAGTGACGAAATATATAAAATAAAAAGGGAGAGAAAAATTGTAGGAGAAAAAAAATTGACATACAATAGAAATTTTATAAATTAATACTCGATAAATTAATAAACACATTAAATTAATATATTTCTCCGATCTCAAATTAGGACAGTGTAAAATTTGACAAAACTCGATAAGATAATAATTTTTAAAAAATTCCTATATAGATATATGGTCCCAATAATATCATAAATTAATAATTAGGTATATAAATTTATATATACATAGTTTATACCTACATAGTTAAGTCAACTTAGTAATTAGGCATATAAGTTTATACATACATAGTTAAGTTAATATGACTCTAGTATTATTTTTTTTGTTTTGCAACTCAAATTTTGTTGGAGCTCATCTCTAATTTTTCTTATAACATTACAAACTTCTTATATATTCTTCTGGAACCGTATAAAAAAATTATGATGAGCTCTAGATGCGATTATTATTTCTTTATGTGCAACTGTTTCTAAAGGTACATTAATATCATCTTCAATCTTATCATCAACATTAAAAATAAAAGAAAAAGATATAAGAAATATGGATTTTCCTCTTTATCTATAAATTAATAACTCTATAAATTAATAAAATATCACAGTCTCGACATTATTAATTTATAGAGTTTTTACAGTATATAGAAGAAAAGCATTCAATCATGAGTTTGTAAATTTTTAAAAATTCAGTGCTCTTGATTGTAAGATTTGTAAATATCTATTAAAATCATATATTATGGAAGTAACGATTTGCAAAAATAAAGTGTTATTAAAAATATTTTAAACATTGGAGTTTTAAAGATTTCAGAGATGATTGGAAAAACTATCTTCAAGTAAAGTGTTATTAAGAATATATTGATACTCAGTTCTCATAGTTTTTAGATAAGGTTGCAAAGAATTTTCATAATAAATCATAACAACTTTGTTATATTCATCCAAAATGATCAAAATTATTAGAAATTTTATCTAAAAATAAAAGCATTATAAGTACTTGGTTAATTTTCACCACACACTGTTTAATAAGAATTTATTGACCGGAATGATTTGAGTTTTGACATGTTAAACAATTTTGATGAATGTAAAGTTATATGATACATTAGCCTAATCTCCAATATTACTATCTTTATTTTGATTGATGCAAATCTTAACATGATTTACTAAAAGTATTGATAATAGTTGCAACAATTGATTGAAATTGATATAAAATATTAGAGTCACCACTTTTAGAATCAGTTATATAATGATGTAAATTCGTTTGCATCAATCAAAATATGATACTCAAAAATAAAATAAATGAGAGTATAAACTTTATTTCTTTAGTGTCACTCAATATCATAAGAATTGGATTTTCTAAATTTAACTAGTAATTTCCTCAAAACACATTAGAAGAAAATAATGCCTATAAATTTTTCAATAAGACTATATTTAAAGGTATCTTTTCAATTAAGTGTCGTTATCTCGACTGGTATAAACACCTTAAGCAAAATTTAGAACTCATATGATCGAGTGACGTTTGGGACAGGACGATATAACATGCTCTTATCACAGACTTATGAGAATGTAGGGGTTTCAGTTTAGAATCTTCTAATATTTAAGAAAAAATGAGAAAGGTATTTTTCTAAACAGCTAATTCCAATAACACTATATATATATATATATATATATATATAACACAATATTTAAAATGATTTTTAAAAAAATTCATAGTTGAATAATAAACCTAACAAAACCCTTAAAACGGTTGTATAACGAACTAATTCTTAAAATTTTGCCTTAAATTTTTTATTGATGATCAAATAATTAATAACAAAATAATATTAATATTAAGTTGGGGTAATTTGGTAAGCTGGTCAAAATTTTGGAAATGACTATGGTTGCCAAAAAAATTGGATAATGTAGGAGATTAAATCGTAGTTAGGGAAATTTTTTTTAACATATGAGTTTGCCAAAACAACTTTAAGATCTATAACTATGACTTCTATTGTATTAATTTTAATTTTTTTAGGCATCATGAAGATAAAAAAGTTTATACATGGTTTGGTAATCCAAACAGGTTAAACACTACTTACATAAGAGAATTCTCTATCCTGAGTAGTAGCATTACACGTCAAGCAATCCGCCTTACCATTTAGTATCCGGGGAATAAATGTGACAGCAAAAGCTTGAAATTGTCTTATGAGGGTGGAAAAATCAGCAAGTAAGACCGCAAAAGTAGGCCAATCTTCCATCTTTGTAATCATCTTCACTAACTCCAATCAGTCTGTCTGGAAAGTCATCCTAATTTCTTGATAGGAAATCATGCACTCCATCGCCCAGAGTAGAGCCTCCATCTCTGAATGAAGCGAAGATAAGCTCTGACGATGACCTTTGGCACTCATCAAATTAGCTGAGGAGGACGGGCTAGCAAGTCACCATCCAAGGCCCGCAAAGTGACAGTCTTTCTTCCATGAACCATCAATCATACAGACGCTTCGAGAGGTTGTCAAACTACTATCCAAAGAAGGTAAAACCACATGATTCTGCACTACCATAAAACTCTGAGCATCAGCTCATGCTTGAGCCTCACCAATAGCGTGTTTAAGAATATACGGGGGTTGCCGATCAAGACTTTTGTAGACCTTATCATTTTGAGCCTTCCATATAAACCATAAAATCCATGGAAAATGGTTAACAGAATAACCCTGAATCGCCTCCTTTGAGATCCTTGAAAATAAATAGTCCATATTTAAGAACACTGAGGGTGACAGGAATGACAAGTTCCCATTTGGAATGGGGGAGAGCCCAAACCTGCAACGTAGGGGGGGGAATTCAAATAAGGCGTGATTAATCATCTCACAATCCATTCCACACCGAGGACAAGCCATATCACACCTAATACCCAGATTACGCAACCGGTGATAAACCGATAGACATCTTAAGGTAACTTTTCAAAGAAAATATTTCAATTTGGGAAGACTCTCGACTTTCCAAGATTGCGCCTGAAGCACCGTTACTGTAGGACCTATGAGAATTGGTTCCGATTGAGCCGTAACTTCGAGTGAGCCACCAAGTAGCCAAAACGGATCATATAAACACCAGATTTAGTCAGCGCCCATCCAATTTTGTCCGGAATAGGAATTCTACTTATTGGGATTCCCCGAATAAAAGCAATATCCTAAGGCTGGAAAAACTCGTGAAGTAAATTAGAGTTCCAAGTCCTTGTGATAGGATCAATCATGTGGTTGACATTTAGATTAGGAGGATAATTGGCATTCGGAGGTCGGGTCGGCCTTGGCCACACATTAGAAATCCAATGATTCGTCCACACATAGATAGAGTTACCTGATCCCACTATTTTGATGAGACCCCTCTCCATAACATAATCAACATAATGCTAGTCCACCCATAAGAAGGTGAGTAAACACGGTTATCAGCCATAGGACTACATGAACGATAATATCTCCCCTTCATAACCCTCGCCAGAAGAGAATCTTGGAATTGAATTAGCCTCCAAAACTGCTTAGCCAATAGAGTCGAGTTAAACTCATCAATGGTTCGAAAACTTATCTCCCTATCCTCCTTCGCATCACAAAGATTTTCCCATTTGAACCAATGTAATCCACGTTTATTTCCCCCATAGCACCACGAAAATCTAGCAATAACACTCGTAAGCGTGGCAATTAATGTATTTGGTAGACGGAAACATGACATAACATGGTTAGGTAACGCAAAAGCCACCGATTTAATCAGCACTTCTTCCCCCCCCTCCCCCTTAGAGAGTAGCTTTGAAGACCAGATAGTCGTTCTATCCTTTAACCGCTCACGAACAAAGGCAAAGACCTTGCTCTTGGCACCCCCCAGACTTTCCGAAAGACCCAAATAAGAGACCATTTCACCTTGGGTAAGAATACCCAAATAATTCATGAGGGATTGTCTCTGATCGAGCGGGATTAGGTGCCCAAAGGTAACAAATGATTTATTAAAATTTATTTGTTATCTTGAGATCCTCCTATAATTATTCAAAATTTTCAGAATAGTCGCACATTGACTATGATCTACCTTACAGAAGAACAAACTATCATCCGCAAATATAAGGTGGAATACAAAAGGGCATGAACGAGCCACCTTAATACCAGTAAGTCTCTGCTCCAATTCAACCATCTTGATATGAGCAATAAGAACTTTCGTACATAAAATAAATAAATACGGAAAGAGCAGATCACCTTGCCTAAACCCTCTATCGGGAAGGATCAAACCATGATGATGACCATTAAAAAAGATCTTATAGGAGACCGAATTAATACATTTCTTATAATTCACCCAGTCCATCTAGGATGAAAACTCATTTTATAAAGAAGTTTTTCAACAAAACTCTATCATACGCCTTGTTCATATCTATTTTAATTATCACAAAATTACCCTTGCATGATTTATTAGTTCAAAGGCTATGGAACATCTCCTACGTTTTGAGGATATTGTTCGAAATTAAACTCTCGGTTATAAAAGCTGATTGTATTAATTTAATCTCAATGAAATTTTTATTTACAAATAATATAAAATATAAAGTATAATTTGTATGTCATTTTTAGAATTAGCATTTCATATTAAGACAGTTTGTTGTAAAACAAAAGTAACATGTCATAAAACATGAAATATGAAAAAGAAGTCATGTTTTTTTTTTCATCCACTCGAGATTATTTTGAGGAAAAATAAGTCTTTTAGCAAATTTTGAGCATTAGTCAATTACTATAGACCCTCTTAAATTAACGTAATAAAAATTTAATTTTGGATCACAGATATTGAAATATTTTTTTCCTACTTTGATTACTTTTTTTTTTTTGGTCACGTCCTACTTTAATTACTAACAATTGTTTTAATAATAATTTATGCATAATTTTGTTGGTTAATGTATTTATGCATAAAATTAGTGATGAAGATTGTAGTTAGTGTAACTAAAGAAGATATGATTTATCTTAGGGGGTCCTAAATTGTTGGAGAATTTGATAGGTGCCGAAGTATGAAGAAACTTCTATTTGAAACTCAATTGTTGTGCTTAATCTTACGCCTTACCGGTTCTATTCAGTTGGCGTTTGATGTTATGTGTTTTCAATCATTTGGTCATCTAATGGTGCCTCTGTTTTTTAAATTTCGTTTTGAACTATGTTATAAGCCTCTTTTGGCTTCATTAAACTTTGGTTGTCTCTTTTGAATTTTTGAAATACAATCCAGCGTGAAAAAAATCAAAAAGTTATTTGAGTTGTAATCCAAACTAACATTCGAACTGAGTTCCATATAATATGGTGTAGCCAATCATAAACATTTTTCTGTTGTATGAACCACCAAATTAAATAGTCAACAGAGTTACTTATATTGTGATTTTCTCAGCTAGAGTTCTCTATTTACTTTTAGTATTTAATTAGTACACCTTCATACTACATGTATATAAAATTTATAAATCTATCACTGAATTCACTAAAAAGTTCAAATACTTCACATGCTGATACTACATCACTAGTCTTTTTTTTTTTTGTCGACACTATCATATAGATAAAAGATGTAAAGGGAGTACTAATAACTGAAGTTTGTCCTATAGTGCAACGCATGAAAGGTCTATAAGGCCTATAAACTAAAAACTAAATGTGAATCAAATTGAAATCCTAATCATTGTTATGAGTTAGGAGAAATGGTTTGCCTAACATATACATAACTGATAATGATTTTGTAGCTATGCATTTATTGTCCATTTTTAATTTATATATTAATTAACTTTATTGATTAGTAATGGAGGATTACATGAGCATGCAATGGAAAGGTGCCATATATATATTGAGCATTAAGCCAACACTGTCTTGAGCCACTCTTTGGCATGATGACCTTTCCACTACAATATGACAAATGATATATTTAGTTCCACATGAAACCTTATCCTCACCTATGTATTAATTCTTTCTAATAATTTTAACTCAAAAATATTATTTGATGCCATTTATTTTTATTTTTATCTGTTTATCAAGAAATTTTTTGCTTAAACTTAAAAGCAATTCATGTTCAATTACAAATAGTCCCGTTTTTCACACTAAACACTTTCTCATAATAAAAAAATCCAGTAATTCAATTAAAAAAATTCATTAATATTTGTTGAAATTTATGATTGATAAACATTTTAACTGGTAAAAAGTATATAAAATAGCTACAATTTTTTTTTTCGGTGAAAGAAGAAAAATATATATAAAAGATCATTATTTCGAAGATGAAAAGAGTATTTTGTAGCATTGAGATGTACACAAATTAAAAGTAAAATTATGAATGATGAATTTTTAGATTGTTTTGTGTCACAGTATTTTTCTTTAAAATATCATCAAATATTATAGAACAAAAATCAATGGAAGTTTATAAAATTTGTAGTTGTTATGTGAAACTTACAATAACCTATTAAAAAGTAGATATATATATATAACCTCGATCATGTAATCATTAATTAATTGTTGAAGACAACATTGATTAATTGCTGCAGACTGCAGTTGATTTAACCAAAGTGCATTTCTATTGGGTTTTGGAGAAAGATATGCTATTTATATTCGAGTCTGTGACTCGAAGTTTCGATCTCAAAGAAGAAAGGAGAAGGAGTGTTCAAATCTTATTATTGAACATAGATTTTATAAAAAGCAGTAAATTTTCACATTGAAAAATTGATTTAAGTCTATACTAAAGATAATGGAATGAAAAAGATAGAACACTATTTCAAAGAAAAAGCAATAAAAAAAGCACATTCTATCATGAGGTGAGGCAACTTATGCTTACACAAAGAACAATGCGGTCAAGTTCCACTTTTCTTGGGTCATAATTAATTTTTTTTATTTTCTTTTCTTTTTGGTTCCTAGAAAGCAAATAAATAACAACGAAATAAGTAACATATTTATATTAATTCTAATGAAAATTAAAAAGAACAAAGGTAAAGCTAATCAACAAAGGAAACTTGGATTGTGTTGGGTAGACAAGTGCCCATGAATCCTTGATCATCCTCGTATACCTCCCTTTCGTCTATCATTTCTATACCCCCCAGACATAAGTTAATTACACTTATGCCCTCTTTCCCGCCGTTTTTGACCGTTAATAAACCCGTTTGAAAAACCTCTTTCACCCACTCTTCAAACAAACCGTTAGCAAAATGCCCACTCCCTTTGTAAAACTTGTCAATCAATTCCGCATCGACACTAAACCCGAATCTCTCTTCTTGTTCCCCGAGGATGTCTTCGCACGAATCTTTGATCTTCGCAACGAAGAATTTAGTAATATCCTCATTCGACACAGCGGCGAAATCAAACCGATTCTCGATCGAATCTAGAAAACGTTCTTCAAACCCGGTTGAGATTCGAGTTGCTGGTTCAGATGTTCCTTCTTCTTCAGCATCAATTCTTAAGTTGAGATCAAGAACATTGGATCCGAAAGTCAACTGTCTTGAGAACTCTTTCTTAATGTTGCTTATGTCGCAAGCTACGTTACCCTCATCCTCTGCTTCTTCAATTCTCGGATTCTTTTTCTTAATCATTGTCGGGACAGCATCGAATTCCGGTTTCCTCTTGTGATTTACCAAACCAGAACTTGATTTGTTACACTTCAACACCATTGGTATCACAAAACGTTCATTCTCTACCAACTCATCGTCTTCTCTCGTCAAAATGAAGATCGGTTGGCTCTTGTTTCCTTGAAACTCATCCAAATCTCTAGAATTTTGGGCCTCGAATCGATCTAAGAGGAGTTTCATGAACTGTGTATCGGCTAAATCAACACGCTCTATCAAAACAACAACATTTTCGCGGTGGTGCTTCAACGTATTCCGGAGCTTCTCGCCCGCTTCACTAGCCTTGTACGTTCTTAGATTGATCTTCACCATATTGTGGACTGATCCAAAAAGAGAAGTTGCGATTGTGAGAGCCAATCGTCTTTTCGCAGTCACATCGTTCCCTGAAACAAGCAGCCAAGTATCTCTCCGTTTACTCCTCTTTACAGATTCTTCCATGGCTTCAACGATTGAAGGAAGAACTTCTCTTTGCCATGGAATGTTCTCGTGAAGGTTTTCGGATAAATCACTCATCTTGGTCACTCTCTCTGGTTTTTCGTCCTCCTCTGAGTTCTCTGAATCTGAAGGAAATGGTGAATGACCAAGAGCAAGAGCAAGAGTGATCTTAGTTTCTTCTACACCTTCGTCATTTTTACTCTTGAATCCATCCAAACTCAATTCATCGGTTAGATTTTTCGTTTGATGATTACTTCCGAAACTAAACTCGATAGTACACGAGTTCTGTCTTCTGAATTTAGCAACCGAAGTAGATGCACGTGAGTCCACATAAGAAACCGCCGTATCTGGTAAAACAGAGCTGCTCTGTTCTGTCCTCCAACTGGTTTTCCCGTGGTGAAGAGCTTGACAAAACCGGTTCCATTTCTTCCTCAGTCCAATCAATTCATCCTGAAACTTAGAACCCACCAAAAAAAAAAACAGAACTGGTTTAAGTAATTGTACAAACTCCGACAATAACAAAATATTATTCATCTACCAATAAAAAGTCTGTACCTTAAGGTTATTATTGATATTGTCTCCATGAGGTTGCAGCCAAGGCGGTAAGATTTTGTGTTGAGCTGATATAAGAGATTTTGCTTCTTTCTCATAGTTGAAAGCACATTCTCCGCAGAAATTGAGTTTATCTTCTTCGTCTTCTTTTCCAACTCCTACTTCTTCCTTAACTCTAAATGGCCTCATTTCCATCACTTGGGAAGCCATCTCAGAACTGTGACCATTGAAAAATCATCAACTAGTTTAGTATCGATTCTCGAATACTTAAGTCGGTGACTGGAAAGAAGAAGACACAAACCTGGAGGCATGTAGGGCTAGTGAAAGTCCTCCTGAAGGAATTGAAACAGCTTGAAGAGCCCATTGAACATCAAGAGGAGGTTGCTTCATTTGACATCTCATGTATGTTTGGTAAGAAGCTGTCCCCAAGAGCCAAACTTTAGCTCCTGAGTTGCTATAATCATAAACCAATCTCCCTATCTCTTCCACTAGATGATCCGCCGCGCTGTAATTGGAAGAAGATGGTCCTCCCCATACTGCCCAGTTCAGATCTCCAAGACAAACAATCACACCTTTGTCACCCCAAGATGTGAAAGAATCAATTTTTCTTTTCAGTTCCCTAACTTGTCCTTCTGTGTCTTCCTTCTTCATGAAGTTCAACCCAACTTGCGAAAACTGAAACTTGATGAAATGAGTTTGCTTTAAATCATCTGGAACTTCTCCTCTCTCGATCCTACCCATGAGTTTTGCAACCACTCCTTCTGTTAGAGACACAGAGTCTCCAACAATGACGGTGTTTCTCCGCTTGTTGTTCTTCTTCCCTAGAAGCACTTCGATGACCGGGTTTGCGTCTTCTCTCACAAGAAAAGCTTGATCTGGAGTAAAGATCTTTCCTTTAGGGAAATGGAAAAAAGGGTTTTGTTCAAAAGAGTGATGATTGGAAAAATGGGCAGCATGCCAGATCTTACTAGGGTTAGGGCTTAAAGTCCCTCCTCCTCCTTGGTTATTGTTGTTTTCACTGGAAGAAGGAGAACAAGGAGAAGAGAAGACACCAACAGAGGAAGAAGAGCCATAAAAAACAGGAGAAACAACAGAGGAATCATCCTCTATGTTACTCTTCACGGAAACACTTGAGAGTCCAGCTTCTCTCATCACTCTACTCACACTAGGATCATCAAGGATCGAAACGATGAGCTGCTCCAGCTCCACTTTGACCGCCAAGAACGGCTGGTTCTGCTGGCTTTGCTGTTGTTCAACGCATCCTCTCCTCTGATGCGCCTGAGCTCTCTTCAATGCTGCCACTAACGCGTTGGAGAGTGAAGGCTGGGTCTGAAACAGAGGGTTTGGGTTCGTTGGGAGCCTGTTGAGAGCAACATTGAAACAGAGCTCGAGAGCTCGACAATGGAGTGAAGGATGAGCAATTTGGCGACCCAGGGCTGTCAAAGGATGCGATTTGAGACATGCCCTTCGAAAAAGATTGGATCTTGTGGAAGTTAAAAGCGTTGAAGCGACGTGTAGAGGAGTGACTTGAGAATGGCCTCTCCTTCTTGCTAAGGTTAGAGATTGCTTCAGTACTGAAGCAGCCTCTGGTGTTAGTGTCTGGTGCACGGTATAAGCCCCTGTACGCATCACAAAACACCCACCTTGAACCTTAAACCCCTCTTAAGATTTTTAATTTCTCTCTCTCTTTGATACAAAACTGATCTAACAAAATGGTTGAGACTTTGAAGTTTTGTGAAGGCTAAAGGAATAAATAGTTATAGAGGAAGAAAATTTTAAGTGTTAGAAAGATATGCTTAGTCTGAGAGAAGTATCGAAGGGATGAGGACAGACCCAGTTATGGTTTTATATTGTTGGGTTGGTTTCATACTTTCGATCTTGCTTTATTTAATTATTTGTATTATTTAAATATCATTTTCATGTTTTTCATTTTTAAATAAATAATATTCTCTTTTTGCTTTCGTCTTTTGAATAGCGAGACAGCTTTCTGAAGCTTTTTTGAATTTCCCACTTCCTCAAGGACCTCAACCTTCGTTTCCCTCCACAGGTTCAAGTTAAAATACGTCGAACGCTATTAAATACCATATATATAAAATATACATATGAATATATTTAGACCAGCCTAATAATAGCGGAGGCCTAATGATTTTTTCAAGAGTTTGATTATGGTTTTAATCTAATTTATATAAGCATCATAGACATTAGGATATAATAGAATTTAGGGCACTCAAATGTTTTTTTTTTTCCCACTTAGTAAATACACTAGTTACTCTTTAACCAAGAAAAAAAAACACACTTAAATATCTATAAATTAATACTCATAAATTAATATCTATTTTTACGTTTGTTAAAATCTGTTAGAACTCATCTCTAATTTTACTTATTACATAAAAAAATATTTAGTGTTTCTCAATGTTCATCCAAATCTTCTGAAGCATAAACTCAATAATTGATCTTTATACCATAGCAAATTAACAACGTCTCCATCTTCATCATCAACATTAATCACCTTTCTAGTTTCTCTCGAGTCTCGATCTTCCTAGAACTATAAAACTGAAGAGCGTAACCACAAAGAAAAGCAAAAGTTAATAAAGAGACGTGAAAGTAATTTTGCAATATACATATAAGCATAAATTATATAATAAATTGAAGTGGTGTCACTGTCTTTGAGGCTGATCTTAGAAGAGAGACAGAATTTCATTCTTAAGTTTCCCAGAAAAAAGCAACAATCTGTCTCCTATCTTTCAATTTTTAAAGCACTATATTCTCTCTTTCTCGCTAAGCACATAAAAGACAAATGTGGGTACGTTTTTAAAACCTCAAATATATCAATTGAGAAAAAAATGATCACCAACTCGAAATTTGGGGTAACTATATGCTAAGGGCATATGGGATCATGTATTTGAAAAATTTTTAATTTTTTTTTTTCAGAAATTTGTAAAAATTCTTCTAAATCCAAGCTTATTAGATAATTGATCTATACAATTTCCTTAAAATCTTGACTTATTTAAAAATTTAAATTGGGAGTTCGTTAATAAATTCTATCATAATTGATTTTGAAATATTTGAGAGATAATTAATAATTAGAAATCAACAAGTACAAATACAATCTCAATTGATGGTATTTGAGAAAATGTAAAAATAGGTGGATCCAAAAACAAAGTTTTTAATTATCTTAGAAACTAATGACAAAAAAAAGAAAAAGAAGTTAGAGACAGAATGAACAACCGTGTCAATGGGTGGTCAGAGAAATATTTTTTCAAAGGTAGAAAGGAGATGACGATAAAATCAGTGGTAGTGGTCATACCCTCGCATGTCATGACATGCTATAAACTGTCCCAAGAGCTCACCTCAAAGCTTACGAGTGCTATCTCAGAGTTTTGGTGAAGTTCGAAGGGGAATAAACATAGTATTCATTGGGTGGCTTGAGACAAAATGTGTAAAGCTAAAGAGGATGGTGAAATAGGCTTTCGCTCCTTTGAAAAATTTAACGATGCAATGCTGACAAAGCAATATTGGCGTCTTATTCAATATCCGAACTCCTTAATAGCACGGGTTCTTAAAGGAAGATACACCCCCTAAAGGCAAAGAAACTGAATATGTGGAGAAGTATTTATGGGACTAAAGGTTTGGTGGAGAAAGGTATACGGTGGGGAGTAGGTTGGGGTTGTAATATTTCAGTTTGGCAGGATCCATGGATTCCATTTGTTAACCTGCGGCCAGCTTCTGGTCGAGGAAAAATTCTACATCTAGTCATTTGATTAATCCGGTAACTAAGGATTAACATATACCTATCCTTCAAAAAAAATTTGACCCCGAGGACATTCAAATTGTGAGGAGAATGATGATTAGTCGGAACTATTAATCGCATTTTTTTAATTTGACATCATACTAATTCTAGAAAATATACGGTTAAGTTCGGTTATCGGTTAACAATGGCATTATCGGTGGAGGAGGCGTTCAAAGTTCCACCCTGAATTTCTCATCTTATGTGGCAGGTTGCCTCCGGGGCTCTTGCAGTTACTTCTGGGCTTCAATGTCGAGGCGTGAGTTGCGAGAGTATTTTCAAAAGATGTAGTTCTGCTGATGAAACTATTAACAATGCACTCTTTGAATGTCCACAGTCCTTGTGTGTGTGGAAATAATCTAGGATATTCCTCAGATCCAAGGTGGTTTCCCTTCCTCGCCGGTTTTCTCTATTTTGGACTTCTTATATTGGAGATTATCGTCTCACAATAATTCAAACTTATCCGATCAAGCTTTCCGTGGATTATGTGATATATATGGAAAGCTAGAAATAAAAAGGTCTTTGAAGGCATCCAATCAGAGTCTTTGAATATACTCAATCTTACTTAAAGTGAAAAGATATTTTTGGAGGAAGCTCAAGTAAGTGAGGATGAGGAGATTGAAGATGATATTGAAGATCAAGTGGACAACGCTTCCACATTAAAGTGTCATATTAACCACGGGGATGGGTTAGGTGTGTTCTTGGGGACTCAATCAGATAGTGGTTTTGGGAGCAAGGTGTCAGTGGCGATCTCTTTCTCCCCTTCATTCAAAATTTGAAGCGTTAATATGGGCGATGAAGACTATCATACTTATAAGAATGGACTGCCAGATTTTCAAGACAAATTGTCAAAAATTGGTTTCCATAGTACAAAGACGAGAAATGCAAGAAATAGAAAATAAAGGAAATTGAGCATGAAGTATATCAAACTCCTCTAAATGATTGGAGAAGGCGAGCCACTCCTTAGGCTCAGCTTGGCTCGCTCTTCAAGAACTCTACATTTAAAGTGATCATATGTAAACTCTTACTCTCCTGTTTGGACTACCAATAGGGACGTGGAGTTCTAATTATTAATGTTTGGTTGAAAAAAGAAAAAAAAAACGTTTCTTTCCCTTTTTATAACTGCTTCTTTCCATTTTCTTTGTTCCAAAAAAATCTTCTAGAAAAAAAAACTGAACACCTTTTAAAAATTATTATTATAGATTACTAATATTTCATGTTATTGATTTCATTAATGTAGATTACATTATAAAAAAAGAAATTATTAATGTTTGGTTGAAAAAAGAAAAAAAAAAATGTTTCTTTCTCTTTTTGTAACTGTTTCTTTCCATTTTCTTTGTTCCAAAAAAATCTTTTAGAAAAAAAAAACTAAACACCTTTTAAAAATTATTATTATAGATTACTAATATTTCATGTTATTGATTTCATCAATGTAGATTACATTATATTATATAGGAAATGCTAAATTTAACCCCAAATCAACTAACTAACAATATATCATTAGTCTCTAAATTACATCATTATTTCTAATACTTCCCCTTAAGATGACGAGTGTAAATCTCGAACTCCCAATCTTACCAAGAATATATGAAAACTGAAATCATTTAATAGCCTTTCTTAAGAAATCTATGATTTGCTGTGTAGTGCGAACGTATCCCAAAGAATGTGACAATCGTTCTCAATATGCTTTGTGCGCTTATGAAACACCGGATTCTAAAGAATGTTAAGAGAAGCCTTGTTTTCACAATATAACGACATTGGTTGTGAGTGTTTTATGCCAAAAAGGAAAGTAATTCAAGCATCCATTCTATCTCAGAAAATGTATCTGAAATTTCCCGTTATTCGATTGGCAGAAGAGCGAGAAACTACACGTCATTTCTTTGTTTTCCAAAAGATGAGAGAATCAACAAGAATGAACACATAGCCAGTAAACGAGGGACGATGAGTGGAAAATATGACCAGTCGGAACCACAAAAGGTAGACACATGTACTTAAGGTTTGGAACCAAGGAAAATACCTTCTCCGGGTGTGCCTTTGAGATACCGAAGCACTTAAACCGCTGCATCCAAATGCTTATGGCGGGGATAACGTAAGAATTGAGCCAAAACATCATAATTCAGATTGGGACGTGTAGTCACCAAATAAACTAAACGTTCCACAAGCTGGCGATACTTATACGGATCGTCAAAATAATATCATTCGTTAAAGCAAGTGTATGATTTTGTTCAATCGGTGTATCATACGGTTTCAAATCAGTTAACCCACATTTGACAACAATATCAAGAGCATACTTTCGCTCAGATACATAAATCCCATATTTGTTCTGAGAAATCTCTAACCCAATATCTTTCATGTGAAAACATTTATTCATATATGCTTTAAATTATGAGACAAGAGCAGAATCATTACCCCCAATAACGAGATCATTGACGTAGACAAGCACAAACACACATGACGTGCCATAGTAACATGAGAACAAAGAGTATTCCATTTTTTTTTATTCTGGTTGATGAAGTTTAGGAGAGGAAAACTCCCCCTTAGATGGAGCCTCATTAGTATGTGAGAAATGATCTTGTATATGGGAAGACCACTTCATGAAAAATAACATCTCTTGAGAGAAACGTCTTCTTGGTAAGAAAATCCAATACTAACCAACTCTTCTTTCCGAAAAGAGAACCTAGGAAGATACAGTGGACTCTGTAGTCTTCAAACTTATCATTGGAGCGACATATCTTTCGAGCATAGCACAAACAATCAAATGTACGAAACTGATAATATGGTCTAGCAAAAAATAGCTCTTGGGGAGTTTTTTCCTGTCACAAAAAGGTGTCAGTGTTAAGTTCATAAAGTAGGTAGCTGTTTGAAAACTTTCACCCCAGTACTTAGTGGGTAGATTGGCTCGAAACCATAAGACATGAGGTACATTGACTATATGTCGATGCTTTCGCTCCGCTCGACCAATTTTTTTGTGGTGTATGACACAAGATATTTAATGAATGATATCATTCTCTTCAAAGTATGTCTTTACGCAAATAAATTGAGTTCCATTATATTTGTGTATATTCTTCACTCTCTTGCCAAATTGTCGACAGATCCAAGCAAAAATCGTTTGAGAATGGTAGAGATGGATGATTTTTCAACGAACAAATGAGTCCATAGATTTGTAGATAAATCGTCGAAAATTGTAAGAAAGTGAGAGAACCCATTCATTGATTTTTTTTATAAGTACCACAAACGTTGTCATCCATGAAAATAAATCCTCAGCTTTATTGAAACTATCAGAAAAAGTACACGAGTTTGTTTGTCTAGAAAGCATGCATCACAACATGTACCCAAAACACTAGAATTATGCAAAAATCTCCAATAAGAAAGCAAACTTAAAACTTTAGTAGGCAGATGACCCATTATGCGGTGCCATAAGTCTCAGTTATTAACTATGCAGGTACGGTTGGCTTGAGGAGCGACTGCACCAGAAAGATGATAAACCCCGTTACGCTCCTCACCTGCTCCAATTAGAGTCTTCAAAGCTTGGATCTGTATATTCATTTAGAAAAGACAACGACTGTGGCAAAATCGCGCAATAGCTTAGCGACATATATCAATGTAATAGAAAAATCTGACGAGTACTAAACACGATGAAGAATAAGTTTCCTTACAAGGGAGAGAGTTCCGTGTTGAGTAGCCCAAGAAACCCCATTGTAGGAAGTTTAATCAGACATAGAACGATTTTTGGTGAAATTAGACAAAAGATTAATATCTCCAGTCATATTATGTGATGCATCAGAATCGATGATTAGATCATATCTATTATAGTTCCACACAATATAAGTTTTTCAGTGTTACCAGTGAGTTTATCGGAAAACGACGTCTTTCGGAAGTCAATAAATTCAGAAAAATGAGACCATTGTGTTGGTGTTAGAGACGGTATACCAGCTGATACATCAGCATCATTGGCACGACGTTGTGAAGACCCGCTACCTTTGTTGCTCTTATTTCTTCCACGTCCATGATTGTTGAATTTCCGGGATGTATTGGACGATGGGTTTTGCTCATACCATTTTGGATATCCAATGATCTTGAAGCATCCACTCTTCTCATGTCCAGTTCGGTTGCAATAAGTAGAAGTTAGTGGTTTCTTCGAGACCGACGAATCTACTGAGGCCGATAATGCTATCGGAGACGGTTTCTCATGTTCAGCTTGTTTGGCGTTGTAGTCTCTCTTCCTGAATAATCTGTGAGTAAAAGTTATCGAGAGTTTCATCCTTGATATCCACAAGAAGATTAGAACGATTCGTGCCATATTCGAACCTGAAAGACCCATTAGAAACTGATGAATCTTTATCTGCTCTTGCTTCTTGTAATACTTCTCCATTGCTGCACAAGTGTATTCCTTACAGCATTACACGAATCCTTTGTCTTCTTCGGCAATAGCGTCCCATAAGAGTTTGAGAAAAGCAAAATATTCTTCAACACTATCGTCATCTTGCTTACACGTTGTGAGATCAGCATGTAGCTGATGTTCTTTTTCGCCTTTTTTTACAATATAACGGCTTTTGATGCTCGACCACATGACCAAGGCTTTGTCAACTAGTATTATAGACGAGTGGAGTTTTTTCTCAATGCTCATGAATATCCAACTGATAACCATGTCCCTTCGTTCGGCATCTTTTGATCCATCTGCTTGTCTCTTAAAAGTACTATCAAGGAAGCCAAGCTTTCGCTTAGATCTCATGGCGTTGCTTGATAGCTTCGACCATCGTTCATAATTAACGCCATTCAAAATGTGTATGCACATGTCATGTGCTATTGGTGGGATGAAGGTAATATGAGGAGATTAGGGCTTGCGGAGCAGCGGTGGAGGTGGTTTCCAGATTGGTCATGATCAGCGACAAGACGGCTCGAAGATCGTTTAGGGTTAGGTTTTTTTCTTTTGTTTTTTTTTCAAGCAATCTTAACATAGACTAAAAGAAGGTTATGATACCATGCAAAGATTGTAGATTGCTGAATATTTCGTATTATTGACTTTATCAATGTTGATTACATTATATAGGAAAAACTAAACTTAACCCCAAAGTCAACTAACTAATATTACATCATTATTCCCAATACACCTCGAAACGGGAACGATGGTGAACTTTAGGACATTTGTAGATGCAGATATCTCTTGGCTTCTCACTTTTCTGTCTCCTTCGTCAAACCCATCTATAAGCTATTTGCGTTCGTCTCTATCCGAATAAGACCTGGGCAGAAGGTTTGAGCAGAGAGAGATTGGGAAAAATTAAATTGATTATTCAATACTAATCCACAAAGTGTCGTATACGTTCAACTTTCATGTGGGAATTGTTGAAGCCAGGCGTAGTCAGAGAAGTATTGAACCCGGTCAACATTGTTATAAAAATGAGCCCAACGATTAAGGATTTATTTCAAAACCCAATAAGGTCAACGATTATCATTCATTATGAATATAATTACATGAAAGTATGAATCGGATTGCTACTCTTAATCTGGTCAAATTTATAGCGTAAATTTGTTCAAAGCTGACCAAAAAATTAGTACGGAACAGAAATATTACAATTTTTCATACTTTTTCAAGAGCTTCTTAATATGATTCTTCTAATCGCGCATGATTCATATTTAACAAAGTGGTTCGAAACAACGCAGTCACGGCCAAGTGAATTTAATCAGTCTTTAATCATCTTTCTTGTTCGGCATCGACACATGCAAACAAAATCATAATGTGATGAATTATTATACCAAGGAAATTCATGCAATCAATAGTTATAGGATGTTTGAACTTTGGAATTTGTTGATCTTATTGGGTTTGGCATCAGCTGCTTTCTCTTTATTGATTATATATACCAGCTTAGCGAGATTTTGAGTTGTCAGATTCTTCATCATCTAGAGAGAGGCAGTTTTGCTTATGTATGTTTTGTGACTTATCACTTATCATCATTCCCAATAGGTCACTTGTTCTAAAAACGTCTATGGAGATTAAAATCATGTTTAAGATTCATAAACCCATATCAAAGGGAAGAATGATAAAGATGATCTCTCATATTTCCCACTGACATGAGAATCAATGAACATAGAGAGATGCACATCACCGTGACTTTCTTGTTTTCAAGGAACACTATATTTTAGTTTCTCATGTTTCTTTTTTGTTTAAAATAAAAAATCAATTTTTTTTAGTTTGTCAAATGCATCGAAATTTGTATTAATCCCCTAAAGATTTGTAACAAAATCTCCTAAAATTTTCAAATCCCCTTAAAATCTTATAAGATTAGTTTGTATCCAAAAAAACTCCAAATCTACAATCAAGTACTTTTAAACAAGACATAATTAGAATGGCCATGTTTTTCTTCCTAAAAATCTAAAATATCACATTTTAAGTTTTTGTTAATAAAATCACATCACTAATCTTTTTTTGATAATACCATAAACTCAATATCAATATGACTCAAAACACTTTTCTAATGAAAGATATCTAAACTCTAAACTGAAAATAGTAGTTTGGTCACACTTGACGAGCAATTTTCAAATATAATTTGCAGATTCAATGGCTTTGTTTGGGGGATCAAAATTCAGGTTTTCTTCACAAGGTTGCTTACAGAAGACTATCGAGAAAATACTATCGAGAAAATCCACTACGCGGTAAAGAGGTGATGTGGTATTTACTACGCGGTAAGAGGTAGTTCGCCCGGTTCAAGCTATGGAGATTCATAAGGTTTTTTTTTCGATGCCGAGCAGTAAAGCCCATATTCTAAATGGTTCTCCTACGGAGGTTTTACAAGGCTACTTTGCCGTAACCTTTCTTTGCTAACATGTTCATGCATAAAAATGTAAATACAATGATTCTGGATTTGATCCTAAAAATCAAGATGCATAAAAGATATTAGATTTTCAGTCTATCTTTTGTTTTAATCTCCTTTATAAAGTCCTTTGAGTATAGGCATTGATAAGGGTGGATTTACATGGTTTCAAGCCACGGTTCACTTTTCTTTGTTTTATGATATATTCAACTATGTTCATACATTTTGGCATCATTATACATTAGTATCATCAATATTACATATTAGAGTCTCAAACTTTCATTGCATAGCATTTCGATGCATTTTAGGTGATTTTTGAGAGCTTAATAGGACATAGAAGTCAAGGAAATTTGAAGAAAATATTTGGATTCATTTTGACGTGGTTTATATGTAACTTAATTCTTATTGGGATTCACATTGTGGAAGATGTATTTTTGGACCAAACACGTAGAATGGTGACAAAAGGCAATTTTAAATTCTTGAAAGATCCAGTATGATAAAAGCATCATAATTCTATTTTGCTTCTTAAATTTTAGTATGTTATAGAAAATTGAGTTATATTTGCAGTAGATGTGGTCTCAAATCATTTTCGGGTTCTGGTTCTCAAAATGCAGTCGTTTTAGTGCACACATGATAGCTGACAACGACTCGGCCATATATCGTTGCATGATCATAGACCGTTGCAATGGTTCATCACAATTTACACATTGAGATCAGCCTCCTATCTGCCCTTCAAATTGACCTTGCATCGAACCTAGATCAATCATGGTTTGTTGGCATCAACCACGCCATCGATCATAGCGAGGGCAAATGACCCATCCGACCTGGTTCCAATAATTGGATCAAGGTTAGGCCAATATAGATTTAGTCATATTTAAGTATTTGTTATCTCATTTTCACCTAACTTTGCTTCTCTTAAGTATTTTCTAAGATCAAAAATTTTGTTCTTGATTTTGGATTATTGTTTTAACATCTTTTTCTAAGATAATTTTTTTTTTCTCCCCCTTAGGGTGCCACCACCTTTGAACCATCAATTGGAGTTCCAGAAGCCTGAGCTTCGTGCCATGTCCCGTTATTAACGGGTTTCAACAACTCTAAGGTTCTAATGACCATGCTATGGACCTGTAGTGGTACAATTCTCGTTGACTTCAGGTATGCCAAAGTTACATTTCCAGGCTTCTATAAGCCTAAGCTTCAACGGTCGGCATGAAAAGACTTTAGTTATTATACACCATAAAAAAAATCTCAAACATACTATAGCGTGTTACTCGTTAAGAAACTATAAATTAAAACTAAAATTTAAAGAATCCGGAGTAGAATAAGAATTGTACCCAATTTATAAAAAAAACATTTCATCCATAGTGGGATTTGAGATTTCCAACTCAAACCCTGGAGGTGAAGGAGGAACTGTTGGTGTAAAAATCTCATTCCTTAAAAAAAGATTTAAATTTCATCAGAGGTCCAAAATAATCATTTTGGTCATAACTCTTTTTGAACCTAAAATTTGGAACCAAAAGAGTTTCGATCTGGCAAGCAGAAATTTTGCTGGACAACCGAGTCTTCAACACAAAATACCCCGACAAAATTACTCTGTGGTCAAGATAAGAAAATATATGAGGCCTAGGTGACCTTAGAAAGGTAAGTAGAATCAAGGTCCTTAGGCAAGGATCCGACACTAGTAAAAGCTTCCTACCCCTTATTTTCTATAGTATTTCTGTAACAGTGTAGTCAGGATACAAAACAGGCGCCCGAAATAAAAAAATAGGACGCCACTCAAGCCGGATTCCATATCACCATCTGGGATAAGCATTTATCAGTTTTAATAGTAAGTTAAGTAATTTAATATTTTCAAAGGAAACGTGCTGATAATCGTCTAATAAAAACCCACGTATTAGGTACCCAAATGTTGGAGTGTTTGGTAGAAAATCACTTGCGCTTCGATAACACTAAAAGCATGTTGAAGGAATATGCAAGCAGGCGAAAAATGGCACGTAAATTTCTCATAGCCGCTACAACGACCAGCCATATGGCCTAAACAACAGATGAAGTAGGTTAAAAGCAACCAAGTGTATTTTACAACTCCACATGTTCATTGACTGGAGCATCCAACACTAATCTGACGACCTAACCAAACCACTCAACTCCAATGTATATTAACTCGGGTCAGGTAGATACCATCAATTCTACCCTTCCTCGGTATGAGAAAGGGTCGACTCTTCAGTCATTCTAGCTTAAGCTTAAGTTCTATTTTTTCCATGTTTCTCTTTGTTTTCTACTTGGTCCTAACTTGGTTTTGACTCAGCACGAACTCTGACTTTTCGTCAGTTTATCTCGTTGAGTTCTTCTTTAGAGTGGCATGAGCTCAATAAATTTGACGTTTTCGGACCAGAGCTAAGATCCGAGTTATTTTAGTGAAAATTATCAACTTTTGTCCTGTAAAAACCCATCAAATGTTCAATCTTCTATGAAAGACTTGCCTTTGAGGAGATTCATGTCCAGTACCACCATTTTGGAGCCTTATCACTTCACAAGATCGTTATTCATTCGTGAGAAAGCTCCTTTTGGTCACTATCGACCATGTCCTATAGAAAAACTCTTATTCTTTCTCTTTTCCAAATAAATATCCCCACAAACAGCAAATAACCCCAATTCCATCCATTACGTTTGCCCGGATTTGAACAAACCCTTTATTTCTTCATTCCCAATATTCGTTCTAGTTGTCAATCTTATTCTCGTGGTTTTGTTACTGACTTGAGAGTCGAAAATATTCAAAAAGCAAACTCCACTCTAAAAAATATTTCAGCTACACCCCCAATAAGCTCTAGGTCCACCACAAGGTGGAACTTGAAGCAGTCTGGAGTCCATACCCTTCTGTAAATTGGTTTCGACTTCGAAAAACGAAGATTTGGAGTGTCCTAATTTTCTCTCGTGGTGAATTTAGAAGCGGACATGAAATACCCTCACCAAGCATGTTAGTATCCTCATAATAGAAAGGCCTGTCCATTTATCATATATTAGTCCCAAAATACTTAGACTTTGATGAAGTGGCAGACTCGAAGTTTTTTAATGGAATCATTGTCAAACTAGCCTAAAGCTTGTGTATATTTATTGATAAAAACATATTTGTAGGTGCATGGGAAAACCTAATATATACATAAATTCTAAATTAACCTTATACATAGAAAATTTGATATATTTCCTTATCCCAATAAAAATAATTTAGGAGACTAGTGAAATAACTTACGAGATTTGTTTTTTTTTGTTAACACATATAAGAAAAACTGTATACAGAAGGTTTGGTAATCCAAATCAGAAGAATATAACTTACATATGTAAAATTAATATTGCGAGCTAAAGTATTGCACATAAAACAATTCGCCTTACCATTAATCTTCCAAAGGATATGAGTAAAGAGTAATTTTGGAATTTTCTTTTAAGGTTAAAACATCTGTGAGTGGTACTACAAAAACTGGTCAGTCTTCCATCTTCAAGATCATCTTCACAAGCTTTGAACAATCTGTCTAGAACGTCATCGCCAACTATTGTTGAGTAATCATACATTCCATCACCCAAAGGAGGGCCTCCATCTCTACGTGAATCGGAGATATGCTTTATCTCTAATAAGACATCGATGTCCATTTCACACCAAGGACATATCGTATCACATTTAATACCCCAATTACAAAACTAACTATTGACTAATATGCAGTTCGAAATCGCTAGCCAAAGAAAATGTTTCAGTTTCAACGAACCATTGATTTCCCATGCTTGAGCATTTCATAATGGTTTCGGATTCCTCATCAAGTCCATTTGGAACTAAACTTGGCCTTGTAATTATCATTTCTTCCTCACTACAAAACTACATCATCCACGCCATGCATACGGGAAGGTTGTGCTTCACAGTTTCATTTTTCTACTTGCATCAGCAGGTTATTCATGTGTCATCGCCTTCTTTCCCGATCCATAACGTCTCCCAGTGTGGCATTAATCAAAACCCCGTGATTATTGCAACCTCGTTGTCCAAAACAAACAAATAAACATCCAACCTAACATCAATTATCATATGAAAACGAGACTTTATATCCATTTTTAACTTCCACCATATGAAAACGTTAGCAACCTCTCGTTACTTCAACATTTTCCTCCAGTTCCATGAACCCAAACAAGTGTATATGTGACTATGCATAATGTGATTGACATAAACCTTCATCATTAAATAATTGCGTCATATCTACGTTAACCAATACTACTTCACATTGGAAACTCTAAGTAGCATGTATTTCGTTATGCATGGATGAAGTTTTCGATTAAACATCAGCCTAATAATTTATAATTCCATTGGATAAAGATAATTCAAACGACTTTGATTAATTATTTCAATTGATATGCAAGTTCATAGAGATATTTTCATTCCAATGTTAAACATTCAGGAAAAAAGACCCGGATCTTCGATTGTAGAGTATTGAAACCCTGCCTCATACAAACTATTTCATAATCCAGAAGCAACATTGCAAAGTTCGAAACGGGAATCAAAGCCTATATTCAATAAGTTTACGCTTTGAGATCTAAATTGTCACCTTTCCTCACGACTACTAGTGTATAGATTTTCTTATCAAGAAGGTTCGAATCTAAAGACTATACCCACTACACTAATAATTTATCTAAATGTTGATTCGCAAGAAAACTCTTACCAAATATATCTGCTATTTTGATTCATCAAAATTCGGGTAGTATAATAATGTCCTATAGCTAATACTAATAGAAAAGATTGGTGGTACTCGCATGAGTGCGATTGGTGTCAGGATGAAAAAAAACAAAAATTGCATGTTATGTATATACTAATTCAAGCTTTATTGTGTTAAGCACTTAAGTTACCACAGAAGTTTGATCATGCATGGTACTCGAATTATTGCCACCTTTTTTTTCATCTTTGATTAATTATATTTATACACATGTATATACGTATTTCATCATCATTATGTCTTCTCCCATGCAAAAGCTGTACCTCACGTACCAATTTTATCATGTTTAAAGTATTCCTCTAGACATAATGATGATAAAACACGTATATGTACACAATCCAATTTTGCAGATTGTATAACAAAGTTCTTTTCTTAGATTTCAACATACTGCGATTTCATTTTTTTTAATCGTGGATTAGTGTGTTGTAGAGTGATTATATATATACGGATAGTTAGTTCTATCTGCCGGAACGATCAAGAAATGGCGAATCATCATTTCCTTGAGAAACTTGGACGGTTGAATATCAGATTTTGTATTACTCAACTTATCTCAAGTTATTGCAAGAAAAGATATTGGAGAGACAAGTTGGGGACAAATGAAAGGACCAAAAGGGGGAGAAAAAAAAAACTAAAGCAAATAAAAGGATAAAGAAGGAAGGTGTGAAAAGCTTTTGCGACTGAAATCTAAGAGAATGTGATTAAAGTTACAGCTCAAGAAACAAAAAAACAAAAAAAAAAAGGCAAAAAAGAAAGGTTAGAACAAATAAAAAGAAAAGATATATACATGTATGTAATAAGTTAGTACTTTCACTTTCTCGTTTTGCTTCATTTTGTATGACTATATACTGCATACATAAAACGATGACGTATTAACTGATCATTGCTGCCACATTCTTTCTCCGATCTCTTAGTTTCTCTGATCCCAACGAGAATATTTCTCTTTATTGTTTTTCTTTTTCATCCTTTATAAATCTTCTTTTTATGTTAATTTAAAGATTTTGATTTAAAAGAAAGTAAATCTTCCAATGGTATAAAGGGTACATCTTAGGGCTACTTTTATCAGATCGATTATCTTTTTCTTCATAAATCATAACCTCCAGGTTAGATTAAAGAAATCAGATTTAAAGTCGAATAAAAAAAAAAGTGAGCCAAAAAAATATTAGTGTCATCATTATATTTTCATAACTTTAGGACTACTATACTCGGATAAAGAAAATTAGCTTAGCTAGACTGGATATACTTACATAATTATATGAGAAACTTGGTAATGTTGTCTTTAACAAAAACAAAAACTTGGTAATGTGTTTTTTTTTTTTTTTTCAATAAAGAAGATTAGTAATAATTTTATTTGATCAGTCTTTCAAAAAAAATTATATATATATATATATATATATATATATATATTACCAACGCATTTTGGAAGAAAAAACTAACCCGTTTAAATTATCTATGAAAAATAGAATAATGTTCTTTTCAAAAATTCAATCTCTCTATTTATTAATTTCTTCGAGATTTTCTTAATTATATATATGTTCTGTATTCATTGATTGGCTTATTACCCCAACTTTACTAATTACGTGAGTTTAAACCAATGTTCGAAAAAAAACGTTAGTCACTAGAGTCAGACATTTAGATTGGACTTAGCATGAAACTATAAAATCGGTGGTTTACGTGGGGCCTAATTTTCAAACAAAAAATTGTGGTAGTTTAATTATACAGTAATAGTTTGATTTATGACAAACTTAAATGTTTTCTAATTCGTATATTAAAAGAAGAAGTTAAATTAGTTGATATATTATTCAGGTAATCAAAAAAAATTGTGTATTATTTAGAAAAAATGATTTCAATTCGAGTGTCATTTTAGGACTTTTCCCAATTTCATGTATTTCTTTTTTTTTTTGTTTTTTTTGTTTTTTTTGTTAAAGGGCATTCATTTCATGTATTTCAAGTTGTTTGATAATCTCTTATGAACAAAAATTGGAAAAGGAGATATTAAAGTGGCTATACGATATATCCGATATGTATAGTTAGTAGTATATCTTCAACTATTGCAGTCAAGAAATGTTTTTAACCTTTTACATCTTTTAAGTTTTCACTGTTTTTATAACTTAAAAGATGAAATTTTGGTTTCAAATAATTCTTTTGATCATCTAGCGTCGTATCCAAAACTAAAGCTCATAGACGTATCCTTTACCCTTTTTTTTGGGTGAACATTAACTTTAGTTTTTTTGGTCGAACGTTAACTTTAGTTTTTATATGTATTTTTTTGACATTAACTTTAACTTTTATATGTATTAAATGCATCTCCTATATATGGTAGGAAAATATAAAGAGAAAAAGAACTCAAATGTAAGAAATAAAAATATAAAAGATTTCAAACGCTAAATAATTAAATAAAAAGATTAAAGATGGATAAGAATATAGTCTTTTAACTTCTTTTCCAAATGAATTAAAATTTAATATGTATAGAAACTAAAAATAATAATACTTAATAAACAACGTAAATTTACACAATTTCAAAGAATGTCGCACCTAAACTATGCAAACGTCCGCCTAAAAACTACTTGCGCTCATGTTTCTTACAATTACATAACCACCATAAAATCAGAACATTCAGCCAAGTTTCTTACAATTACATTTTAGCGCCCAGCTCCGACTATAGGGCTGCATGTTATTGTCACCAAGTTTTATATTTTATACATTTATTACTTATAAGATTTCAAACTATTCACCACGATAAATTTCTTTCAAAGAATATTAGTAAAATATGCTACTTTATAACAGAGCATAAGTGAGGTAAGCAATTGATTAGGGCATCTAATTTAAAGAGGTATTTTCTTATATATATATATATATATACAAATTTTAGAAGGGCATTTTTATATATTTTTTTATTAATATATATTCAAACTAAGTTTAGAAACATTGTTGATCATTTCGGTATCGGTTGCCACTGCTGAAAGAAATTTGTCGAAGTTGAAGCTAAGAAATAATTATTTGCGGTTTACCATGTCACAACAACGGTTGAATGAGCTGGTTGTGTTATCATTTGAGATAGCTATGATTGAAAAATTCGACAATATGTGTTTAGTAAATGATTTTGCAGCAAAAATATGCAAGGAGGATCACATTTCAACATTACTTTTACTGTTTTTTTTTCTTTTTTCTTACAAACCGATTATAGAGTTGGATCGTTTATGAATTTTTTATGTGATTTTTCTTATTTTAGTGTTATTTAAGATTTTGGAAATATTTATGAAAAGAACATATTTTTTAGATTTGTTTAGGGTATGCGAAAACATTAGACCGGTACTGCCTACTCTTACTTTCCCTGACCCAAACACCATGAAGTGTTGTTCTCTAAAGCGACCTAAGGAGGAAGACATAGGACACTGAGCTCTATAAATATTGATATTGAAGAATGATATGAGGAAAAAGTGCCAACGTGCATTTAAGTCTCGCGAGCCATTGCAAACAAATAATCTTTTTGGAAAGAGGCGAAAACCTTTAGGCAAAGGCGAACCAAATTAATTTTGTAGGAAGAAGGGAGCGAAAGAAGATGAAAGCACTATGAGCTAGTCTCATTTATAGGCTTGAATAGAGACAATGTATAGAGATAAATCCTTTCGGCAAAAAGATTAACAATCATTGGTTGTTCAAGCAACGAGTGATGAAAGAAGGCATAAATTTCAAAAGCCTTCATGCAGTTACTAACATTGAAAACTTGGCAAGAACAGACATGTACTGACACAAATTTTGCAACATGCAACCCCCTCGGAAGGAAACTATTTCACCCATTCTTATCTTCCACGACCGCTCCCCAGCCAAGCATGGGAGGTGCCTGACACACTCCAAAAGGTGTACCTAAGAAGCCTAGAGAAAAGAATTTGACGATGACGACCCACAATCTAGTCAACCACAACTTCCAAAATCCAACGAGTTATAAAAAATTTGTTGGCCTTTGGAGACAACATGCTTGTAGTCCCATGCTAGGATCTCCATGGGTCATAAATCTCAGTCTTTTGAACCCAGACCACGATCTTAGTGGACAAAATCTCCAAACGATAATGCCTGCAGTCCCCAAAAGCATAAAATGGGAAAACGATAATGCTTGCAGTCCCCCAAAGCATAAAATGGGAAGTCACGTTCCCCAATATTTTTGCCCTCATTTTCCATTGGTTTAGGAAGTTCCAATACACCCCTTTGGGTATCTTTAGGCGACATGTGGTATTCAATTTAGGCGAATCACTTAACATCATTTATTGTTTAGTTTAGGCGTACCTCTTAGTGTCACGTATAATATAGATTAAGCAAATATCTTTTGCCCCATATACCTTTATTTATGGAGTAATCTTGTCTCACGTAAGGATCCATGTACCCCTATAGGTGGGGCCACTCATGTCCCTGTGCCGAAGGACCCGCTAGTGTGGCTTCACTATCTGGAGTAGGTGCGCTGGCGACGGGGTTGGTTCACAGGTACAACCTTCGTAACTTCATGGTATACTCATGGGTTGGCCAGTTCCTATTTAGAAGGTTGCATGTGTGCTCTTTTCCTTCCTTCCCTTCAAAGTTTAAAAGTTTAAATTTATCATGAGTAGGAGCTCACTGAGTAAAGGGGGGGGGGGGTGGCGGTGAGTTAGTAGCAGTGGGAGGCAAAGTAGCTTTGTTACCTATTCCATTAGGAACGGCAGATTTTTTGGTAGCAAGTTCTTAGGTATAAGTTAATTAGGGGACAACAGCTTTCTAGACTCCATAAAAAGGATTCAAACGCCGTCAAATCCCAGGGCTCAACCCTGGACAGGTGGTGGAAACTACCAAGCAGAGCGGAACCATGCAGTACCAGCGACGAGATAGGTCTTCCAAAGAACAAGGTTTTTTTAGAATAAGTCAATTCATTTGGGGCCGTTCCAAGCAGAGGGGACAACGGATAGGCGAAATGGAGGTTTGGGCTCTAGAGGGGTTTGGTGTTGCTCATATTTTACAAGAGATGCTTACTTATAAATCTGATCATATTAGAGCTCGCCATCCATCTGCCCTTTTTCAAC